>CANIUD010000696.1:600000-825000 GCA_947470075.1 Closterium sp. Yama58-4
GCCGCCCGTCGCCCGCTAGCGCACGCCCCGCAGGCCCGCAGCCCGCCGTCGCAGCAGCCGCTTGCTCGCAGCCGCCCGTCGCCCGCTAGCGCACGCTTCGCAGCCGCCCGTCGCCTGCTCGCGCGCGCCCCGCAGCCGCCCGTTGCCTGCTCGCGCACGCCCCGCAGCTGCTCGTCGCCCGCTCGCGCACGCCCCGCAGCCGCCCGTCGCCTGCTAGCGCACGCCCCGCAGCCGCTCGTCGCCTGCTCGCGCACGCCCCGCAGCCGCCCGTCGCCTGCTCGCACACGCCCCGCAGACCCGTAGCCCGCCGTCTCAGTGGCCGCCCGCCCGCAGCCGCCGTCGCCCACTCGCGCACGCCCTGCTGCCCGCAGCCGCCTGTCCGCCGCTTCTTCCGCTGCTGCTTGCGCACCGCTACTCGTGCACCGCCGCTGCCACTCGTGCGCTTCTGCAGCCGCCGCCCGCGAGGCCCACGCTCTCACTGCTATTATTTTCTACCTACCGTGCACACTGCTGCCACTGCAACAGCCACCAGTGCACCGTTGCAGCTCCTGCTGCCCAGCTACCTACTACTGCCGCTAGTGTGCCACTACGGACAGTCGACCCCGCCCGCGCCTTACCTAGTGGCCCAGCCGGCCCCGTTGACTCTCCGCACACTGTTCCAGCGGCCTGATTCCTACTGCTACTGTCGCTATGGCTAGCCCTCCCGTTCTAGCTTTCGATGCCGAGGGCCGTCCGGTGAAGTTCGAAACCTGGCTAGATGACCTGCACCTGTTCTTACAGCTCACTGCCAAGGAAGATATCTCACTGTACGACCACGCCCTAGGCCATGCCACTGCCCCTGACTCGTCTGCTGACAGCACTCTGCGTTCCCAGTGGCAGACCCGTGATGCGCACGCTCGCTTTGCTATTCGCAACTCCCTGCCGCTAGACGAGCGCGAGCACTTCGGCCAGTGCAAGACTGCTAAGGACCTCTACACAGCTGTAGTTGCCCGCTACTCCTCACCTGCTTCTGCCACGCTAGGCCGCCTCACTCTCCCCTACCTGTTCCCCGACCTAGCCTCCTTTCACACTGTCGCAGACCTCATCACCCACCTTAAGACTAGTGAGGCCCGCTTTCGCGCTGCTATGCCTGCCGAGTTTCTCACTAGCAACCCCCCCCGCTCTGGATCACTCTCTACCACATCGTCACTCGCCTCCCTGACTCTCTGCGCGCAGTCAGGGACCACTTCCTCTCTCGCTCCCCCACTGAGCTCACTGTTGCCCTCCTCGAGAAGGAACTGCTTGCAGCTGAGGCGAGCATCGTCGCTGTAGGCACCTCTCGCCCGCCCCGACGCTTCAGGCCGCCCGTGAGTGGTATGCGCAGCGTAGCGTTACCTGCACGTACGTCATTCGCACAGGTGACCGCAGCGGCCAGCAGTGTGGGAGGCCGCACCCCACGCAGCGCTGCTTCGCGCGCCTTAACGACGCGTGGCGCACTCAGTTTCCTGCTGCCACTGAGCTGCCGCGCTGGGCTGATCTGGAAAAGAGGGGTGTTGATATTTGGGCTTTAGACTTTGATGCTATTCTCACTGCCATGTATGCGATGTCTATTAGTGGAGAAGGTGCTCAGTACTTGCGTGTTCCGCCCGACCCGGGCATTCAGGCCAGTCCGGCTGCCGCTCTAGGTGCTAGTGCGTCTCCTCCCACAGGTCCTGGTGGGGCTGCAGCCCTAGGTGCTCGTGCGTCCGTGCCCCCTGGTACTGAGTCGACTGCAGCACTGCACACCTTCACCCTGGACTCAGGTGCTTCTCGCTCCTTCTTTCGTGACCGCACTGTCCTTGAGCCACTCGCTCGGCCAGTTGCTGTCTCCCTTGCTGACCCCTCTGGGGGTCCGGTCATTGCGACCTCCTCCACTGTCCTTCCTTGTCCGGCGGTCCCGTCCGGCACGCTGTCAGGTCTCTACCTCCCCTCGTTCTCTACGAACTTGGTGGCAGGTAGTGCGCTCCAGGACGGGGGTGTTCACCAGTTCACCCTTGCCTACGAGCGCGTGACACACTGCACGTGTGCTCGGACGGGTCGCCACCTGGCTACCTTCACTCGGGAGCCGGGGTCGGACCTTTACACACTGACCACTGAGTCCCCTCAGGTAGCTGCGTCCGCGTCTGCGTCTGCGTCAGGTCAGCTGTCCGCCCCCTGCTCGTGTCGCTCTCTGGCGCATGAGACTGTCCTTTGGCACCACCGCCTTGGTCACCCGTCTGTGCAGCGCCTTCGGGCCATGCACAAACGGGACCTTGTTGCTGGTCTTCCCAGGGTGCTCCCTCCCCTTCCCGACTCGCCTGCTCCTCCCTGTATTCCCTGTGTCGAGGGACGGCAGCGCGCCGCTCCTCACTCCTCCTCCTTTCCCCCGACGACTGCTCCCTTGCAGACGCTCCACATGGACGTGTGGGGCCCAGCCCGCGTCCGTGGTCAGGGTCAGGAGAGGTACTTCCTGATTGTTGTTGACGACTTCTCGCGCTACACCACGGTCTTCCCCTTGCGCGCCAAGGGTGACGTCCCTGATGTCTTGATCCCTTGGATCCGCAGATCTCGTCTCCAGCTCCGTGAGCGTTTCCGCTCCGACTTCCCTGTCCTGCGTCTGCACTCTGACAGAGGTGGGGAGTTTTCCTCTGGCCTATTGGAGGCCTTCTGTCAGCAGGAGGGCATTGAGCAGTCGTACACGCTTCCGGCCTCTCCACAGCAGAATGGGGTTGCTGAGCGCCGCATTGGTCTGGTCATGGAGGTCGCTCGTACCTCCTTGAGCCATGCGGCTGCCCCCCATTTTCTGTGGCCGTTTGCAGTCCGATACGCTGCGCATCAGCTCAACCTCTGGCCCCGTGTCTCCTTGCCCGAGACTTCTCCGACACTGCGTTGGACGGGAGAGGCTGGCGATGCGTCGCGTTTTCGGGTCTGGGGATCTCGAGCTTTTGTCCGCGACACGTCCGCGGACAAGCTCTCCCGTCGCGCTGTCCCCTGCGTCTTCCTTGGCTTTGTCCCGGACGCCCCTGGCTGGCAGTTCTACCACCCCACCTCGCGTCGTGTCCTGGCCTCTCAGGACGTCACTTTTGACGAGTCCGTCCCCTACTACCGCCTCTTCCCCTACCGCACTGCCCCGCTCCCCCCCCCGCCTCTCTTCCTCGCTCCAGGTGCTGAGGTACCAGACCCCCTCCCCCCTCAGGGTGCCGCTCCCTCAGGTGTGTCCCAGGTAGACCCGGGTGAGCCTGTCGAGGTAGCTGTTGACTCTCGTCCTGCTAGGGGTGCTGAGCCTGGGGGTGCTGAGCCTGGAGGTGCGGAGCCTGGAGGTGCGGAGCCTGGAGGTGCTGAGCCTGGGGGTGCTGAGTCTGGGGGTGCTGAGCCTGGGGGTGCTGAGCCTGAGCGTGCTACACCTGGAGGAGCCCTCTCCTCCCAGCAGCTGCAGGAGAGGTACCTCGAGTACTGCCGCCTCCGGAGAGGTGCTACTGGAGCTCGTCCCGGTACTTCCCCTCCTACCCAGGAGCTCCCCCCCATTCAGCAGATCCGCGAGTGGTACACACGGCGCTGCAGTCTTCGGAGTGGTGCTCCTGGTGCTGCGGACCCTGGGGGTGGCGCTGCTGCTGGTGCTGAGGACCCGGACGTTGGCGCTGCTGCTGGTGCTGAGGACCCGGACGGTGGAGCTGCTGCTGGTGCTGAGGACTCGGACGGTGGAGCTGCTGCTGGAGCTGAGGACCCGAGCGGTGGCGCTGCTGCTGCTGCTGAGGACCCGGGCGTTGGAGCTACTACTTGTGCTGAGGACCCGGCCGGTGGAGCTGCTGCTGGTGCTGTGGACCCGGCCGCTGGAGTCTTCTCTGCCTCTGGAGACGCTGCGCGGCCGCGACCGTACTTCGTACCGCTCCTTCAGCAGGTTCTTGGGCAGGCTCCTCCTCCTTGTCCTCCTCCCTCCGTAGAGTGTCCTCCGCCTGTCCAGCCACAGTCACAGTTACCGCCTACCTCGCCTCTCCCTGCTCCCTCTCCTTACGCTGGTCCCACAGGAGGTCTTACGGAGCGTCGTGAGCCTGAGTCTCGTCCTGCGTCGCCTGTTCGTCCTGCTCGCACTGGTAGTCGTGTCCGTCGTGAGCGTCCTCCTCCTGTCCCAGGCACTCACTACATGACTCTGCGTCCCTCTACTGCTCCTCAGCGTGTCCCTCTACCGTCTCCTCCTGCGTCCTCTTTGCCTGACGTTCCGGACCCTGAGTCTGACCAGTATCGTGCTGAGCACCCTACTGTCACGCGTCTCCTTGCTACTGTTGTCACTGACCCTACCTTTGAGTCCTCGGCTGCGTCTGCTCTGGTCGCTGAGTTGGTTGACTTTGCTGCTGCCTGTCGTCTAGACTACGCTGCTAGCCTTGTTGCTGAGTCTGGGTCTGAGTCTGTCTGTCCTCCGTCCGTCGGGGGTGAGTGTGCTCTTGGCACGGATGTCCTTGAGGACAGACAGGAGGAGTTCCAGTGTCTTGCTGCTGCTTTACCCCGTCTCGTGTCCTTGCTAGTTGCCCCTGAGGGAGACCCGGATGCACCAGACATCCCGACCCCGCGCACTTACGCTGAGGCGATGGCGGGTCCCTACTCCTCTCAGTGGCAGACAGCCATGGACGCCGAGATGGCTTCCTGGAAGTCCACACGCACCTACGTCGACGAGGTTCCCCCACCTGGGGCGAACATCGTCAGTGGCATGTGGATTTTCAGGGTGAAGCGGCCGCCGGGTTCTCCGCCTGTCTTCAAGGCGCGTTACGTGGCTCGAGGCTTCAGTCAGCGAGAGGGAGTTGACTTCTTCCAGACCTTCTCCCCCACCCCGAAGATGACTACTCTTCGGGTGCTGCTGCACATAGCCGCTCACCGCGACTACGAGCTTCACTCACTTGACTTCAGCACTGCTTTCTTGCAGGGCAGCCTGCACGAGGAGATCTGGCTGCGCCGCCCACCTGGCTTCACTGGGTCGTTTCCTCCTGGTACCCAGTGGAGGCTTCAGCGGCCGGTCTACGGTCTCCGCCAGGCTCCGCGTGAGTGGCACGACACACTGAGGACTACACTTGCGGCTCTTGGGTTCGCGCCTTCTACAGCTGACCCGTCGCTGTTCCTGCGCACCGACACTTCACTGCCGCCTTTCTACATCCTCGTGTACGTCGACGACTTGGTCTTTGCCACTGCTGACACTGCAGGACTCGCCTACGTGAAGTCGGAGCTGCAGAGGAGACACACGTGCACAGACCTGGGTGAGCTGACAAGCTATCTTGGCTTGCGGATCACCCGGGACAGAGCACGGCGCACCATCACCTTGACTCAGTCACACATGGTGCAGCAGGTTCTCCAGCGCTTCCGCTTCACGTACTCCTCGCCTCAGTCCACTCCTCTGCCTACCGGTCACCCGCTCTCAGCTCTGCCTTCGGATGAGTCCGTAGAGCCGAGTGGCCCGTATCCAGAGCTTGTGGGCTGCCTCATGTACCTGATGACCTGCACTCGACCTGACCTTGCATACCCTCTTAGTATCCTTGCACGCTATGTCGCTCCTGGCCGTCACAGGAAGGAGCACATGGATGCTGCTAAGAGGGTGTTGCGCTACTTGTGCAGTACGTCGGGCATGGGGCTTGTGCTTGGAGGGCGAGACCGAGTTGTTCTCACAGGGCACTCAAACGCTTCTTGGGCAGACGACCAGGCCACTCAGCGGTCGTCTCAGGGTTACACCTTCAGCCTTGGCTCTGGCTCAGTTTCTTGGCGCTCTACACGCTCTTCTTCTGTTCTCGGCTCCAGTTGCGAGGCTGAGATCTACGCTACAGCCATGGCTGCCCAGGAGCTACGCTGGCTGACCTACCTGCTGACCGACCTCGGAGAGCCGCCTCGTTCTCCTCCAGTACTGTACGTCGACAACAAGGCTGCCATTGCCTTGTGTGAGGAGCACAGACTGGAGCACAGAACGAAGCACATCGCCCTGCGGTACTTCCTTGCTCGTGAGCTGCAGCAGCGCGGTCAGCTTTGTATTCGCTACGTGGCCACTGAGGCCAACACTGCTGATGTGTTCACCAAGGCGCTTCAGCCTCGTGACCATCAGCGCTTCTGCACTCTACTAGGCCTTGTGCCTACTGGACCTCACTTGCTTACCTCTTGACTTTGCTTGTACTGTGATCATTATATATATATACCTGCATGTTTACTCTTGCTAGGTTGTGATCACTGTATCTCTTGCTCTGTTATAAACCTGCATGTGAACTGGTCTTGTGACCACTAGCTTGTGCTCGGAATTTGTGTGGAATCCTCGAGATCCACCCTGAGCTTGCTTTGCCTTGCTTTGCCCTGACTGGTCGTGTGACCCCCAGGTCTCCCCACTTCGCCTATGGGGGTGTGTCAAACATTATATGTTTATATGGTTGTAGGCTGTAGTGGGTTACGCCTTAGGGGGTACACTGGATTAGGGTTTCCTATTTGTATCCAGCCTTCTGTTAGTACAGTCATTCCTGTCTGTTAACTCCGACAGACGACGGAGTAGGACGGTGAGATTTTTTTTTTCTTGTAGCTACGTTGATGCGCGGTCCAGCTCTAGAGCGGCTCAGAAGCAACAATAGGATTTCCCGGGGCGAAGCCACGTGGCAGCAGTTCCGGGCAGACCTGCTCAAACGTTTTGAGCCGATTAATTCTACTTACCTTGCACGTGAAAAATTACATCGCCGCCGGCAATACGGGAGTGTCGCACAATAGATGCAGCATATGGAGAAATTGTATAATCACATTCACGACATTACCGAGGGTGAGAAAAAAAAGTCCATCGCGGGGCTGAAAAAACTCTATTCGTCGCCAAGTTAGCGAATTGCAGTAGATACAGCGAGATCGTTGTCAGAGGTCCACTGGGGATCCCCGATGATCCTAGGGAAGGGTTACAGGCATGTCGGCCTGGGGGGTTATGGGCTATACAAACAAGCCCTTTTATCCCAGTGGTTAGTGGTTGGGATTCTGACATGGTATCAGAGCGAAGGTCTCGGGTTCGATTCCCGGTGTGTGCACCTCGGGCATCCCAGTGCGAGGGGGTGTCAGAGGTCCACTGGGGATCCCCGATGATCCTAGGGAAGGGTTACAGGCATGTCGGCCTGGGGGGTTATGGGCGCACTCACCCGCTATACAAACAAGCCCTTTTATCCCAGTGGTTAGTGGCTGGGATTCTGACAATCGTATCGTCCGCGGAGTGTTTGACTTGGTCAACGCCGGAACACGACGACCCCAAGTCGTCGGAATATGGCAAGTGGATTGCTCGGCTTCAACTACATTCGCCGACCCCATGGAATTCGACAAATTTGACGCGAAGTCACGACCTGAAAAAATCAAAACGATTTTTTTTTTTTGCGGCGCAAACGGACATCAGATTGCTGACTATTTTAACATGAAATCTGCACGTGCAGCATTCCGAGCACGAGGGAGTGGCGAAACTAAAGACAAAATGTAAAAAAGAAAAAATATATACATACATATATATACATATATATACATATATATACATATATATATATACATATATATATATATCGTCAGTGTTGTCGGATCGTGCTGGCAATGATACGAAAAGTTGAAAGTGTTAGCGCAATCTTGACCAAATTTAAATCGGCAAACAGTACTTGGCGAGATTTGGAGAATCAAGGGCAAAATCCCAAGCCCCTTGACCGAAATTTGTCAAAAGGATTCGCCGAGGAAAAGAAAACCTCTGCGAAAATAGACTTGACCAAGACGAGAACTCTCTTAATCGACTCTGGAAAAAAAGAAGATTTCGTTGAAGTTATCTTTCAAAGATGCCATAATGAAAATTGGTGATTTTTGCGGGTTTGGAGCCATAAAAAAATCCGGGAAGAACTCCAGAGGAAGTAGATAATTAGAGTATTAGTACCGGTGCAAACGGAGCTGGGGAAAAGATTATAGAGTGTGGAAAGTTGCAGGCCTTTCCACGGCGTCAATGTCCTCTTCCGAAACCAGCCCATGGCGATTCTCCACTCCCCACGGAAGAAGAAGTCTATGGAGCTGAAGCAGCTGAGGAGGCAGCTGGGAGTTGAAATGAAGCTGCGAAAACTCCAAAAACCCCTCCTCGATGCATCTAGTGGATCACAGGCGTCGATCGGATCCACCCCCTCAGTGTCAACCACCACGGGACGATTGAGGAGATTTAATATACAATGGTGGGAGCTAGACTATGGGGTTGGCACGAGTTGTCGGAGTGATTGTAGCTCTGTTTGTCTTCTCTAGCACTTGTGCGTTCAAAGAGCAAAACAACGTGAGTTTCACTAAGAAGATTTGAGAATAACAGAGTTCCAAATAAGAAAAAAGATTGACTACATCAGATGCAAGCACGCCAAAGTCGTCGACTTGCCAACGTAGCAAGTCGACGGTCTGCCAACGCAGCTCGTACACGACTTGCCAACGCCACAAATGGCGGCCTGCCAACGCTGCATCCACGTGGCTTGCCAATGCTGCATCCACGCGGCTTGCCAACGCTGGTGATTGTAAGCTCATGTGCAAGCACCTACTTTGCAGGTGCTTGTAGACAGTTATGCACGACGTGCACTGTCGCGCACATTGCGTAGGGTGTCAGCCACATGCCGACGATTGCATCTGACAAGCCTCGTCGACCACGTGCTGCCATTTCGGTCAACCAGGTAAAGTCACTAGCAACCTTGCAGGATGATGACCTTTCTCATTATCCGTTAACAACCCTCGTGGTCACAGGTCGACGACCTTCGTCGTCGCGGGTCGACGACCTTCGTCGAACACCTCAGTTGACATTTCAAAATTCCAAACTCATAATTTGTCGAAATTAAGGCACAACCGAAGTTTTGGCCAAAATTCGCCTGTGCATTCGCTACGGTGCGCAGTGTCAGACGTGACCCTTTGGAGATGAACACCCGCAAAACTCTGCACCAGCTGCGCCGCTTGTACATGTGCACGAGACCTGTGAGTTGCACTCGTGGACGCTTCAGTTACTATTGCATGGATTCCTTAGTACACCTCGTGTACAGGCAACCCTTGTACACCTGCAGAAGGTCCGCTCCGCCTCCCGCGCACCCGACCATGCAGTCAGCTTTGCCCATGCGAGGGCGGGGCCAAATTCCATTAACACTCCCCTGCCGCGCTCACGCTTGGGCACCCCACAAACCAGGGCACCTTGAACCCAAGGGATAAAACACACGGGGGAATTTATCGTCAGGGTGCACACAATACACATCACGCTGGTCACCGCACCAGTCTTGCAGAAGTGCATGGCACCTACTGATGCACATTGTCGTCACCGTCGCCGACGTCCGCCAGACGAACTTGGCCGATCGCTATGGAGTACCTGTTGAAGGCCGGGAAGTGCAGCCCCTTTGTCAGGAAGTCGGGCGGTTGCTCAGAGGTAGGGATGTACATCAACGCAATCTTCCCACGCTTCATCATCGACTGCAGCCAGGCGTAACATTGCTCCATGTGCTCGAGGTTGCCCTTCAGCCCCAAGCCTTCCGCGACAGTGATGGCCGATTGGGTGTCCACATAAAGGACGGCCGGCGTCCCAGGGTCCAACAGCTTGAACTCAGCAAGGAGGAACCAGAGTCAATGAGCCTCCTTGCCAGCTTCCGTGGCCGCGACGTACTCCGACTCGGTCGAGGAAAGCATCACGCACTTGATGCGCTGGCTCAACCAGGAGACTGCGGCCCCTCCGACTCGGTCGAGGAAAGTGTCGCCCACATCGTCGGCGTCCACGTAGCCGATCAGGCACAGCGACTCTGGTCCACCACCAAACTCCAGGGCGGTGTTACGGGTGTCAGCAAGGTAGTGCAAGCAGCAGTCAACCTCGCGCCTATGGTTGTCACTCCACATCGCCAGGCCGCTTCCTAGCTTGCTACACGCGAACGCGATGTCCGGCCTTGTCGTCGTGACCGCGAATTACAGCGAGCCAACCTTCTGCCTGTACTTCTCCTCGTCATCAAATGTCAATTCCACGTAGGTGTCGTCGGAGACCGGCGTCTTTGGGATCCGCCCAGTCTGCTCCTTGTCAAGGAAACGCATGCGCAACTTATTGAATACGACTGCTGTTGCGGCCACAACTTCCTTGTCAACCTGTCGTGCACGATCTCCAGCCCGAGGTACTTCTCGACCGGGCTGACCTTGTGCAGCTCAAATGCAACCTCCAGCAGCTCCTTCAGTATCGCGAGGCTGCTGCTGGCGGCGAGGAGGTCGTCGGCATAGACGAGCACCCAGCACATCGCCCCTCCGTCGCCGACCTTGAAGTAGAGAGCCTCGTCGACCTGGCTCTTCTTCCAGCCAGCGCCCAGCAGCACTCCGTCAAGGGCCGTGTACCATAGCAGCGGCGACAACTTTAGCTCGTAGAGGCTCTTCAGCAGCTTGCACACCCGGCTGGTTCCATCGTCATAGTGGTCCGGCTGGTACATGTTTAACACCTTGTCTAGCTTACTCTATAGGAAGGCATTCTTCATGTCGAGCTTTATCAGGTGCAAGTCGGAGACGGCGACGATGCTGAGGGGGCTCGTCATCGTGACGTAGCTGCTCACCAGCGCGTACGTCTCATCGTAGTCGGCGCCGTACACCTGCGTGAAGCCCTTCACGACCAAGTGTGCCTTCTCGTGAAAGAGCATGTCATCGATGTGGTACTTCATCGTCAGCTCCCACCGGTTCTTCATTATGTTCACCCCGCGCGGACGTTCGACCAGCTCCCATGTGCCGTTGGCGATGAGGCTGCGAATCTCCTCGTCCATCGCCGCCTTCACCGCCTTGCCTTTCCAGCTCGCCAGCGCCTCCTTAACCGCCATCGTCGCGATGTCCCAGCGATGCTCTGGGTCGACGTGCACGTTAGGGTCGAGCTCGGGCAAGTCGACGTCATCCTGCGCATCGTCAAGCAACGTGCTGTAGGAGGTCGGCGGCAGGCAAGCATGGTAGCTCAACTTCTCACAAGGCTTGCCAAAGTTGGCACGAGTGGAACGTCGCAGTGGAGGCTCGTCGGCTTTGACTTCCGCCACATCGCTGTCAGTAGACTGCTCCCCTGTCGGCGGTTCCTCTGTAGACTCTTCCATCGTCAATGGCTCCCCTATCGGCGGCATCTATTTTGCCAGGTGCTCCCCTGTCGTCAGCGGTTTTGTACTCTCGTTGACTTTGACATCACGTCGGCCACTGGTGATGCCACTGGTCGGCGCCACAGGTAACGTCCGCAAGCTCCCTTCATCGCGGGTGGCCGAGGAAGGTGTCGGCGCAGGCAAGTCAGCGACAAGAGGTGGTGTAGCAGGAATAGGAGGAGGAGGAGAAGGATGTACATCCTCGATATCCTGGTCAGCAGCCTCGTCGATCTTGGCGAGCAGTAGGAACATCGCCGTCGAGGAGTCCGTCGGAGAGAGGGTATGTGCTAATCAGGGCAATTTCCCAAGTTCTTTTAGCCTTGCGTGCTTGTGCTGATAACCCACGGTCCGGTCCTCCGTCTTGACCATTCCCAACCTCAGCGCCAGGCCCATCCTGCACACAAAAATATTCGCTCATTACCGTCACCACTCTAGTTTGCTATGTAACATTCGCTCATGCCTTAGCTCAATGTACTGTTATAATTCGATAGTGCAATCTTTGTTCGCTTACTCAATTGCAATAGTAGCAAAGGGTAAAAATAATAAAATAGAGATTTTATGTTGAATTAGTGCAAAAAGGCTGAAATTCTAGGGTTTGGTTCATACCAATCTAAGTTAGTAATCATGGCACACAAAAATATATCGACCCTACACTCCCAACACACTTTTTCTCACTGTATATATATAATTTTGAGACTGCTCCCTTCGCAGCTCTACCATAGAAGCTGTAAGCACTCGAGCACGTCAATGATGGTGACACTAGCTTTTGCCTACCCTTCTTGCATATGCCAACAACGAATGGCCAGTACTCTGCTCTTAGGCAAATCTGCAATAGCGATAATTTATGAACACAACAAGTGAGAGGAACGTGTATTTAGGGGCAGATATAGGTGCGATTAAAAACATTATCAACGAACGATGTAGGGCAAACAATTGTGAAAAACACTTGCTTTGGCATATAAGACATAAGCCCTTGTCCCCTCACTCTAGAAATCTAAATTAAATGACCACCACTTTTCCCTCCATCTATTGTTCCCATCTCTTGCGACCCCCCATCCCGGTCTCCCTCCACCCCTTACCTGCACGCCAGTGTTGGTGCCAACAGTAGAGGCGGAGGCCGGGATGACACTCGAGCAATACAGCTCAGCCCAGCGCATGGCGTTCACCTCCCTAGCCCCGGCTGGGTTGCCCTCGCTCTCCGGCACCTGCAGCAGCAGGCGCTCACATGTGTCCTGCGCTGTGAGCATGCCGTATTGCAAGCACCGCGGGACGGTGAAGGCAAAGGTGGCGTTACGCTCGACACACAGAGAGCGGCCCACCTTGATGGGCTCAGAGCAGTTGAGGCTGGGATTTAGAGCTGTTAGGTTGCTGCTGGTGATGCCCAGCTGGGTGCTGATGGACCAGCATGTGTCGCCCTGGAGGGTGGAACAATGGGAGAGAGGATAGCACGGCTGAGGTAAATGAGCATGGCTGGAGTATGGGGAGTTGACAAACGGTTGAGATGACACGAGAGCACTGCTGAGGTGATGCAGAGCAGAGACAGAGGGGGTTCGGAAAGAGTGGATTGACGATAAGGGCTAATGAACACACGGAGGAAAAGGTAATAACAAATCAGAGAGAACCGCTGTCGGCAACCCGCCTCCCCCATAGTGTACACTCCTCGCTAGGTGAACGAGGCTGGGATACACCGACGCCCGGATTGAGGCTCGTGCAAGCCTTCTTCTGGGAGGCTGAATAACATGTCGAACAAGGGGTCATTTCCAGCTTACCGCTGAGACATTTCAGGACCTAACGACCACAGGGAGGGTGCTGAAGAAGAAACTAGAGGGTTGGACTAATAGGCTGAGTTGCTAGGATATTCTTGCTGAATCAAGTACTGTGATTTTGATGGGATTGCATAGAAATGGGGGATAAAGCTCACACTGAGGGTGTAGAAGAATGCGGTGCATGGAACGAGGAGAGAAATTTCCAGCTGAAGCACCACGTTTTGAGGGAAAGGACGACTGAAGTCAGCGGCTTGGAACGAGGTGTACAGACACTGGTAAGTAAAAAAATTGGAACGAGGTGTACAGACACTGGTAAGTAAAAAATTGGCTAATTGAAGGATTGTGTGGGAATACAATTTTTGTTCAGTTTAACCAAGAGCTTTGACAACTTTCTTCCAAAATGTGTTGCCTTCTTCCCCTCCTCTACCACCAATTCCTTCAGCCGCTCCATTCGTACAGCTTACTGCATTTTGCTGCGTAAATTCGGAGAGTGAGAGGCCCACAATAAAGAGGACATCGGAGCACCACCAGTTGCTCCCACGCACTGTCAGGGTGCTGGCTGTGATGTTTGCTGGGGAAGGGTGAAAGTGAAAGAGGGGGAACACACCCAACAGAACGGCGCTAACAAATGCAAATATATTAAATGTGTCACAAGGGCAGACAGTGGAAGCAGCTCGCTATGATGACCCCAACAAATGATACAACAACATCAAAAGCTAAAGCAGCAGCACTTGGGTCGCAGGTGGGGAAGCTGTCAATGGTTGTGCTTTTAACGTAGTTAGGAGTGCAGATGCAGGAGTAAGAGCCCTTCCCATCGTTGATGCAAGTGCCCACGTAGCACGGGTTTTTCAAGTCTGCCCCACACACATCCACTGCCAAGCAACACAATCACAAGCGTGAGAAAAATGGTGAAACCAGAAAGAGATACATGTGTTTCAGGTTTAAAAAACAAGGGAGGGAGGGAGGGGGAGTGGGGCCAATTGTTTCAACAACGGCAATTGTTTTCAGAAAAGCCATTCTCCTGACAACGGCCATGGATGAAAAACGCAAAAACTTACTGTAAGCACATGTTTGAAAGCCGTATCCATTTGCAACTTCAACAAATGGCTGCTCGGTTTCGTTTGGAATGGTGCAGTTGCACGAGTTGCTATTGCTGTGCAGGTTAGCCCGGCATGTGAATCGCCCACACGGGTTCATGCTAGGGTGCAGTGCCCCATCACCCTTGAAGCTCTTCTGGCCGCACGGGTCCTTGGGGACCGAAGGGTGGTACAGACGTGAAAGGTAGGATTAGAAGCAAGTGCAGAAGGAGTTTCACTGAATATGACAAGAGATAGGCGAACATGAGTCGGTAATAGGCCAACATACGGACGTTGACATCACTGGCTAACACTCTCTCCTCTCTGTTGACAATGCCTTCACTCAACACGCCACAGTGTAGGCACTGGCTTGAATCCTTCTTTGTGAATTTCGCTCTGGCCGAAACATAGTTAACTTGAATTTGCATCTAGAGAGAGCTACGGATGATGCTACCTCACTCAACACTTGGAGGTAGATGCCTCACTCTTGACAATGGGGAAGATGCCAGGCAGCACGTTGATTCCACACACACCATCCCCTCCCTGGATGCCTATTTGCATAAGGCTACTGTCACCCCAATCCACTCCCCATGAGTTGCGGATGATCCAAAATGGAGGTGCAATGAGGTTTTGGCTGCGTCGTTTCTCAAGACGAAGTAGCCAATAACGAGTACCACGTGGTTTAGTCTGCTGGTGTAGCATTTGGGATTTCGGTACTCAAACATCTGAACAGAAAGCGGGACATTACGTCATTTGTGGAGGTGGGATGGAATGAGTTTTTTATGAGCCATCCAGCTCAACACAGGTAACAACTTCAGTACAACTCATATGCCATGCAAGGTCAGTGCAGGGAACACCCACCCCGTCATATTGTGAAACATCCGGAGCAGAAGCCTCGACGTGAACCACCACTAGCTGTCATTGCACTACCAGCATGAACCCCATAAACCCCTTGAACTATGTGCGCTCGAAGCCTTGCACAGGGTACTCCTTTTTCTGAAGCAAGAATTTCAAGACATGTAGGAAGGAAGAGATATAAATCGCATGAATAGGCGATGATGCAAAACCAAAGCTTGTTTGCTGATAAATGCCTGGATTGATTTGGACTGAACTAGTTCAGCTCTGTTTCAACTCGTAACTATAACCAAAGAACCGACTTCTGAAGTCCAAAATGAGTGTTCATATCACCAGTTGTACACTTGCAACACTCTCAACATCAATCACACTTCTTGAAGTTTTCGGTTCTCTGATGTAGGCATTTCCCGTATCCGACTTCCATTCCACCTCACTACTCACAGGATCACCAGCCTCTGTGACTGCACCACGCGGCAGCGTGAGAAGCCTTTCAAACGCCACTGTGGGAGAGCCCCCCGCGCTGCACTTGTCAGCTTCGGAGGTGAGCCCCATGGCTGCAAAGAGTGACTCCACTGACAGCTGTGGTGCCTCTCCATTCATTGCAATGCCATATGCCACTTCCACACTCGCCCCCACAGCAAATGCCCAACAAGCAAGAGAGCTCTGAATAGTTAAAGTAAATTCGACGCATGCTGAATGATGGTGGAGACACACATTGAGTCGAGCAAGCATGGTTGTAATGTGAACATGATCAGCAGCAGAGCAGTAGGTGGAGAGCATTCCGATTGTAGCAGTAGGTTGACACCAGCGACGCTTTTGTCTCTAGAATACTTCCATTTCGGGCTCCCCGTTTCAAGTTAACTCACTGCAGTCGCTCTAGCCGAGAAAGGGCACGGAGTCCCAGGAGTTGGATTCGCTGACAACCCATGAGTCCTGCTTGTCGGGCGCCACTCGGTAGTCCACACTCAGGTAGCGCGGGAAGGGGCTGGCTTGCTCTGGCAGGTACGTGTCCGTTGATAGCCTTAGGCCGTACACTGGAATGTTTTCAAAATTTGTGTTACGAAGAGATGAATGGGGTGTAAAAGAAATGAGCTAGCATTGTTGGTGGGGAATGCTGTGACGATTGTTTTCTATTTACAATCCCTTCCCGAAATGGGTATACCGCTAGCATGCAATCGGGACGTTCCTTGCTAACCTATTGCAAAAGGAGAACCTCCACCGGCGCCAACAGGAGAAAAAGAATAAAGACACAGGAAGATGGAACACGAAGGATGCAGGAGTAAAAACAAGCAAAGGAGAGGCGATGAAATAACTAGTCAGTCAATTACAATGGTGCCCCCCCCCCCTCTCCCTCCCCCCCCCTCCGCCCCTCCTCTTTTTTTTTTGCCCCGGGGCTTAACATAAGAAAAAGGGGCCATAACATTTTTTTTTTGCAGTCTATCACACGCCTCCTACCATAGGCTTTCCTCGCAGCGGCTGGCAGCCGCATTTGCCTCTCCTGCCGCGACCTAGGCTTCACCTCCAGTAGTTCTTATTGTCCTTAGGCTAGTCCTTCTGGCCCCGTTCGTTACTTGCTTCGTCGGTTTCTAAACTAGCCCTCAGGCTTCGATTTGTGCTTCGATTCGTTGTTCGCTTCTGCGGAGAGTCACTACACAACAGGAGTAGACTATGGAGGAGGGCATGGGGTTGTGCGAGTGATTGTAGCATTGCGCTAGCATTCTCACTACTTGCTGTGCTCATAAAAGAGTTCGAAAAGAGTTTCGCTACCGTAATTAAAATGAACATTGAACATTAGATTATAAATGAGGCATGCAAGTCGATATGACTAGAATGGCATTGCCACACCTAGCGATCCCCTTGCAGGACTAACTGTGCCAACACAACAGAAGGGTGGCTTCTGCCAGTGCGGTGGAAGAGCGGTTTTCCAACGCAAGAGCAGAGCGGTCAGGCAGCATTGCACTACATGTGCGGTCTGCCAGCACTGAAGTCACAGGTGAATATCTGTGCACATGTCAGCTCCTACTAAGTAGGTACAGGTCGACGGTTTTACCGGAACATTGCACAGATGCTAAGTGGAAATCATGTCGACGGTTTCGCCAACTGTGCACCGTCGAGCGTGTGATGCCGTTTCCGCAGGTCGTCTTTCGTAAAAACTTCATGGGCAAATTTCGCACTCCTCCGCAGAAGTTTGCAGAACCGCAAACTTTGCTGACCAATTTGTCGAGATGAGGCTCGCCGAACAGCGCCCTTCGACCACGATTCAGATGAAAGGCTCTGCGTCGACCAGCTCGACGCTGCTCTGTTGAACAACGTTCCCCGACACGAGCCCGTCGAGCCGAGCTCTTCAACCAATATTGTCGATGTCGACCGGATTCCGTCGAGCGGAGCCTGCTCGACTGCTACCTCCGCTACCTCCGTCGAACAGCAGCACTCGACGACCACTACGTTGAGAACTTCTAATCGACGGCAAGATCGGCGGCGCCCAAGCGAGATCAGGCCCTTGTTTTTCAACACTTCCCTGCTATGCTCACGCTTGGGCACCCCTCACACTAGGTCTACCCACAACCCAGAGGGATAGAATATAGGTCTACCTCACTAGGTCTACCTCACACTAGGTCTACCACACTAGGTCTACCTCACACTAGGTCTACCCACACCCAGAAATTATATCTGCGTGCACGCAACACATAGCACGCAGGTCACCGAACCAGCTGTGCAGAAGAGCACGGCACCTACTACTGCACTTCGTAATCACGGTCGCCAACGTCGGCCAGACGCACTTGGCTGATTGCGACGAAGCACCGGTTGAAGCCAGAAAATGCAGCGCCTATTTCAAAAAGTCGTTCGGCTTCTCGGTGGTTGGGATGTACTGTAGAGTAATCTTCTTACGCTTCACCATTTGCTGCAGCAAGGTGTAGCATCTCTCCAAGCCCCCTGCGACCGTGATGGCCATCTGTAGCACAGTTAGCTTACCATCGTCGAAAAGCTCGTAATCTCTGCAAGGAGGAAGCGAAGTCGACGCGCCGTGACGTACTCCGACTTGGTCGATGAGAGCATCACGCACTTGATGCGCTGACTAGACCAGGAGACTGCGGCCCCTCCAAAGACGAACTCGTAGCCGCCCGTGGTCGTCCGATTCTGCTCGTCGCCCACCTCGTCGGCGTCTGCATAGCCGACCAGACACATCGATTCTGGTCCGCCCCCAAACTTCAGAGCGGTGTCATGGATGTCGGCAAGGTAGTGTCGAAAATGGTCGATTCGGGCTAGTGGTTGTCGCTTCTCACGGTCGGGCCGCTCCCCAGCTTTCTGCACGCGAAGGCAATGTCCGGCCTAATCGTCGTCGCTGCGAACAGCAGCGAGCTGACCATCTGCCGATTCTCCTCTTCGCACGATTGCGCATCCTCGTCGTCAAACACCAGCTCTGCATAGGCGTTGACGGTGACCGTCGCCTTTGGCACTCGCCCGGTCTGCTCCCCATCGATGAACCGTCGATGCAGCTTGTCGACGTACGACTGCTGGTGCAGCCACAGCTTCCTCGCCGCTCGATTGCGCACAAATTCCAGCCCAAAAGATACTTCTCGACCGGGCTGATTTCGCGCAGCTCAAAGGCGGCCTCCAGCCGCACCTTTAGCTCCTTCAGCATCGGGAGGCTACTGCTTGCGGCGAGCAGGTCATCGACGTAGACGAGCACCCAGCACGCCACTCCGTCGTTACCGACCTTAAAGTAGAAGGCCTCGTCGACCAGGCTCTTCTGCCAGCCGGCGCCGATCAGCTCCAAGTCGAACTCCAAGTACCACAGCAACGGACTTTTCTTCAGGCCGTACAAGCTCTTCAGCAGCTTGCAGACTTTGTCAGTGCCGTCGTTGTAGTAGTCGGGCTGATACATGTAGAGCACACAGTCTAGTTTTCTCTGCTGAAACGCGTTCTTCATGTCGAGCCGCATTAGGTGCAGGTCGAGCATAACGACAATGCTAAAGAAGTTTCCAGTGTCACGTAGTTCCCTACCAGTGCGTAGGTCCCGTCATAGCCTGCGCAGTCAAAGAGATTAGGCCCCGCCCTCGCTTGGGCGAAGTCGACCAGGCATTCCGGAACAAAACAGTGCTCGTTTCATCGTCACCAACGACTTCGGCGACTTTTATCTGTGTGCGACGAGTCGTTTGTCGACGAGATTAAGTGGTCGAGGTAGAAGTGTTTCCTCTGCTCTATCAAAGTTCTCGTCTAGGAGGAGCTCGTTCATGGGAGTAAAACGGTGTCAAAGATGAACCTTTCTGATAGAATTGGTGTTTCGACGAATTGTTGGTCGACACAATAAAGTTCGACGAGTGTTTTGTCGAGCAGAGCGAGTGTGATCGACCAGAATTACTTAGCTCCGAAAGTCGCTATGCGCGCAAATTTCGCCCAATCACAAAACAGCAAATTTTGACCAATCAGGTAATTTCGGAGAATGTACTCCTAAGGAGAATTCGATTTAGTATGGAAACTGAACCTGAACCACGTTTTCACTAAAAATGACAACGTGCACATCTATGGACGTTGTAGAACATGAACAACTTTTTTCAGGTGAAAACAACATTGCATTGTCGTTTTACCTGCCGTTGCTGACTTGGCAAAGGTGCATGTTTGTCGAGGAACGATATTTCAGGGTTCATTATCTTTGCTATTTGGTTCTCCTTCTTTGTACCGTAGTCGTGCTTGAACTCTATCAAGGCATTCTAACACCCTGTCGAGAATCACTACTAGAACTCTGATTGTCCGTTCCACGCAGTTCAACTCTCCCGTAGAATAGCATTCTCCCCATGGTGCGGTGATCGTGGACGACCCTGGGTTAGAACCTTCAGATAGCCGACTTATGCGTTCATTTACTAAGTGGTTAGGCTGGCAGCCGTCTTAGTCGCCATGGTCGACCCCGTAATCGAAGCAGGTGTAGAAGATTCCCTGCAGACGAGAGAGCCTGGTGTTCAGCACGCCATGAGGCTGGCGTGTACGGCGAGGCGGACTCGTGCACAGTGGGCGCATGAGCACCCCCCTCCCCGTGCACGAGCGGACGACGCGTCCGCCTCACACCGACCCGTGCACAACGAAGGTGATGGCGGAAATGTTGTGGATGATGGAAGCACGATGGTTCACGGAGTGATTTGGCCCACCGACATCAGCATTGTCGGAGTGCAGGTGCAATGCTGCGATAATCTGCGACTGGAAGCAGCTCAAACGGCAACGTCAATGGTCGACGTCAATCTCCTCTACTGAGTGGAGTCAGGCCGACTTCGACGCCTCATGCGTCGGCTGGTCGAGACGGAGGCATCGCGCTGGCGTACGAGATATATTATTTTATTTTTTCGCCGGACAAGATCGCTGTGCCGAAGCTGCTGGAAGGTCGAGTCGTCACTGTATCGAACCGCAACAGCAACAGTTATTGCATCCCTTCCTATTCCTTGTAATCTTAAAAAAGCTTGTACTACTTTCTATAATCAATCTATCTTGCCCTCACATACTAGCGTAAGGTAGTTCAACACTTGTCATTAAACGCTTCCGCAATTACAAATAATCATACTAGAATATTAGCCTTGAAAAGATCCTAAGGGCTTTTTCAGCCCAACATGGTATGAGAGCTAGCAAGGCAAGATTCGACTCCCTTTAAACTCCTACAGCATCAAAAGGCATGGCAGCATAGAAGGAGAGAAGCTCCTCTAACGGCTCTCTTGGCACTACTCCTACTCCACCTCCTGCCTCTGGTCTACAGCCAGAGGGAGGCACAACAACAAGACCAGCTGCTGAGTCTACTGAGACTCCAACGAACCAAGCGACAGGCTTTGACCCAAGCATGATGGAGAAAATTTTATCCTTCATGTCCTTCTACGAGCAACACCAGCAAGCAGCACCTGCGCAGTCAAACAACAGCAACAACAATAACAGTTACACAACCATGAGCCTCGACGGTTGATCCTACGCGCACGGAAACCAGCAGCAACCTACCTTGCCCCTTACGAGCCTCAGTTTTATCCTTCATATCCTTCTACGAGCAACACCAGCGAGCAGCATCTGCACAGTCAAACAAAAGCCACAACAACAACAGTCACACATCCATGAGCCTCGACGGTTCATCCTACGCGCACGGAAACCAGTAGCAACCTACCTTGCCCCTTACGAGCCATAACGTGGATCCATCAGCTTGATTCCGCAGCCTTCGCTTGGACGTCAAAGACTTCTATACCTGGTCATTTGAGTTCGAGTTGATGATGGAAGGCGCGCAAATCTCCGTATTCTTTGACGGTTCCCTGCCATATCCAGCGCACGGAACGCAGTATGTCAAGCACCAATATACGCCTCAGACGCTGATGGCGTACACGATGCTACTACGGAATATAACCCCAAATGAGCAGCAGAACATCCGGTCTTATCGTGGATACGGCAACTCCGCCGAGCTCGCGTACAATCATCTAAAACGTCTGTATCGAGCAACAGACAGCGTTAATCAGAGTCGTCTCATGGCGCAGCTAAGAATAGTGGGAATAAAACCGGGCGAAAAGGGAATGGCGTATGTTAGCCGATGTTGCGGACTACGCGACATACTCTTTCGATGCGGTGGATCAATATCCGAAGACGCCTTCGTCACTTTCGTCATCACTGGTCTCGGTCCTCATTGGCGGTCCACTCGAGCCAACCTTCGAGCCCACGGGAAGATCTCCGAAGCAGCACTCTGCGCCGAAATTCACGCCAATAACAACTTAGGTATAGAGGGCAAACGTCAGCTACTGTGAAGGTTCCAACGTGGGGCTGTTCCACGCTCACCGCACCATGTGGAGAATTCTATTCTACGAAAGAGCTGCACTGCGTGGGACGCACGGTCAGAGTTCTGGCAGTGATTCTTAATAAAGAGTTTGAATGCCTTGGTAGAATTCAAGCATAGTTTCACTATGACAAGTTTATGGTACAAGCAAGAGTTTGAATGCCTTGATAGTACAAGATTATGGTACAAGCAAGGAGAACCAAATAGTAAGGACAATGAGCCCTGGAGAAACGTTCTGCAGAAAACGCTTGCCCTTTCCGAGTCAGCAACGGCAGGTGAAACGACAAGCACATGTGTCTTTCACCTGAGTTGGCAGTTTCTCAGGTTTACAGCTTTCAGAGTTGTTTACGTTTTTACAGTTACTAAAAATGTGTTTCAGGTTCAGTTTCCTTACTGATTCGAAATCTCGTGGGCAGTACAATTTCCGAACTACTCTGATTGGTCGAAATTTGCTGTTTCGCGATTGGTCGAAATTCGCGCACATTTCAAATTTTTGGAGACAAGTAATTTTGTCGACCGGAAATGCTCTGCTCGACGGTGCCTGTTTCGAGCTTAATTCTGTCGACCAGCGTTTCGTCGAAACGCTGTTTTCTACCATTTCGTCGACCCGCAAGGCTCGATTTCGACGCCGTTTTGCTCCCCTCGACAAGTGCCTCGTCGAGGGGCAGTTGCTTAGAGCAGAAAAAACACTTCAATTTTGACGAATTAATCTCGTCGGAAATCGATCCGTCGTTCAAAGATCCTGAAGTCGCTGATGACCACAAAACGAACACCATTGTGCTCCGAAAAGCATGGCCGACTTCGCCCAAGCGAGGGCGGGGCCTTTTCTCCTCGACAGGAGCGTCCTGCGAGGAAGCTGTGGCTTCACCAGCAAGTCTACGTCGACAAGTTGCGTTAGCGTTTCATCGACGAGGAGTAGACCGGGCGAGTGCCGAAGACGCCGGTCTCCGTCGACACCTATGTAGTGCTGTTGTTCGACGACGAGGAGTTCCAGCCGTGCGAGGAAGCAGAG
Organism: Closterium sp. Yama58-4; assembly: GCA_947470075.1. NCBI lineage: Eukaryota > Viridiplantae > Streptophyta > Zygnematophyceae > Desmidiales > Closteriaceae > Closterium > Closterium sp. Yama58-4. Next base: position 622,596 of record CANIUD010000696.1, read on the forward strand.
TACCAGCAGAAGGTCGGCTCGCTGCAGTTCGTGGCCACCACAACGAGGCCCGAGATTGCCTTCGCTTGCAGCAAGCTCGGATCCGGCCTGACAGTGCGGAGCGACAACCACTGGCGTGAGGTCGATCGCTGTCTGCACTACCTTGCTGAAACTCGTGACGCCGCTCTGGAGTTCGGCGGCGGACCAGAGTCACTATGTCTGGTCGGCGACGTAGATACCAACGACGCTGGCGAAAAGCAGAATGGGACGAGCACGGGCCGCTATGTTTTCGTCTTTGGAGGAGCCGCAGTCTCCTGGTCGAGCCAGCGCATCAAGTGCGCGATGCTGTCGTCGACCGAATCAGAGTACGTTTTGGCCACCGAAGCTGGCAAAGAGGCTCGTCGTCAGCGCTTCCTCCTTGCATATTTCCTCCTGCTCGACGCAAGAAAGCCGACTGTTCAGCACGTGGACAATCAGTCTGCGATCACTGTCGCATATGGCTTGGGGCTCAAGGGCAACTTCAAGCACATGGAGCGACGCTACGCCTGGCTGCAGCAGATGGTGAAGCGCGGGAAGATTGCTCTGCAGTACATCCCGACCTCCGAGCAGCCGGCAGATTTTCTGACGAAGGCGCTGCATTTTCCGGCTTTCAACCAGTGCTCCGTCGCAATCGGCCAAGTGCGTCTGGCCAACGTGGGCGACGGGGATGACGAGGTGCAGCAGTAGGTGCCGTGCCCTTCTGCACGGCTGGTGCGGTGATCGACGTGCGTGCTATGTGATGGGTGCACGCAGACAGAATTTCTCCTTGTACTCTATCCCTCTGGGTTCTAGATAGACCCCTTGTATGGGTGCCCAAGCTTGAGCTAGGCAGGGGAGTGTCAAAGACAAAAGGCCCCGCCCTCGCTTGGGCGAAGTCGACCAGAACGGTGTTCCTTTCGTTGTCATCGGCGACTTCGGAGACTTTTATTTGTGTGCGACGAGTCGTTTGTGGACGAGATTAATTGGTCGAGTACAAGTGTTTCCTCTACTCTATCAAAGTCCTCGCCTAGGAGAAGCTCGTTGACGGGAGTAAAACGACGTCTTAGACGAGCCTTTCTGATAGACGGAATTGGCAGAATTGGTGTTTCGACGGATTGCTGGTCGACAGAATTTAGTTCGACGAGTGTTTCGTCGAGAATTATTTAGCTCCGAAATTTGCAATGAGTCCGCGAATTTCACCCAATTACTTAACAACAAATTTCGACCAATCGGGTAATTTTGGAAATTGTAATCCCCAGGAAAATTCGATTCAGTAAGGAAACTGAATCTGAAACACTCTTTTACTAACAGTAAAAATGTGCACAACTATGAACGTTGTAGAACATGAACAACAACTTTGTTAGGTAAAAACCACATTGCATTGTCGTTTCACCTACTGTTGCTGACTCAGCAAAGGTGCATGTTTGTCGAGGAACAATCTTTCAGGGTTCATTATCTTTGCTTTTTGGTTCTCTTTCTTTGTACCATACTCTTGTTCTATGAATTTTTCTAGTGAATCTGTGCTTGAATTCTATCAAGGCATTCTAATAATCTGTCAAGAATCACTACCAGAACTCAGACCGTGCGTTCCACTCAGTTGAGCTCTCCCGTAGAATAGCATTCTTCGCATGCGCCGTATACATTTGAGAAGCCTTTCATGATCAGACGGACCTTCTCGCGCGCGACAGTGTCGTCGACATGGTAATTTGTCATAAGCATCCAGCGGTTCTTCATGATGTTGACCCCGTACGGACGCTCGACCAGCTCCCACGTCCTATTGGATATAAGGCTCGTCCATGGCGGCCTTCACCGTCTTGCCCTTCCAACTGGCCAACGCCTTTTTCACAGTCATGTTGGAGATGTCCCAGCGGTGCTCCAGGTCCGTGTACATGTCGGCGTCGAGCTCAGGCAGGTTGACGTCGTCCTGCGCGTCATCGAGCAGCGTGCTGTAGGAGGTCGGCGGCAGACAGGGGTGGTTGCTCCACTTTTCCAGCAGCTTGCCGATGTTGGAGCGGGTAGAACGTCGCGGCTGCACTTCTTCAACCAGAACCTCCACCATGTCGCTGTCGTCGGGCTGCTCCCTATCGGCAGCTCCCCTGCGCTGCTGACAATTTCCACAGCATCGCTCGTCGAGTCATTGTTGAGCTGCGCCCCTATTGGCAGCACCACTACCAACCGCTCTCGCTGTGTCGACTTGTCCTCAACGGCTCCCCTGTAATCGACGCCTCTCTCGACGGCTCCCCTGTCATCTGCTCCCCTGTGGTTTGTTGATGCTCGTCACCGACCTTCTTGACGTCATGTTGGCCACCGGCAATGCAACCAGTCAGCGCCGAGGGCGACGCACCATGACTCCCTTCATTGCCGGCGGTCGACATAGAACTCTTGTTAGGAAGGTCAACGACGGGTTGTGAAGGGGAGGGCGACAAGGTCTTCGTCGGGGGCAAAATGAGGATACGAGGAGGAGGGGGTGAGACGTCTTCGACGTCTTTGCCAGAAGGGTCGTCGACTTCAGCGAGCAGGGCAGGCATCGCTAAGGAGGAATCTGGCGGCGGTGCCACGACGCCGGCCCGTACTCTGCCTTCCACTTTTCCAACAGCAGGGTCTCATAGAAGGCGGCTTCGCTGCTGCTGCTCAGGAACTATGAACTGCACCATGCAGCCCCACATGCGCGCCAGTGTCAGGTCCTGTTTCTTTTCGAACAACAGTTTGTGCAGCGTCGTCCTCAGAGGCAGACTTGACCGTTCCAGGCAGTTGCACACACATACTACCTATTGCAGAGCAAGGTGCCACTGGTGGTGCTTCACACCCATGTGAAGCAGCATCGTCCGCACTGCTTCGCCGACTGCGCTCATCTCTCACTCTGCCATGCCATTCTGCTGTGGGGTGTAGGGGCAGGTGAGGTTGTGGAGCATTCCCTTGCCTTTGATGAGGTCGGTGAAAGCTCGATCTGGGAACTCCTCTCAGCAGTCGGAACGCAGCATCTTCACCGTCTTCGATGTCTTACGCTCCACGACCTTCAGCCACCTATAAGAAAAGACCAGCACATCGCTCTTCTTCACGATCGGCCCACGTGTAGCGGGTCTTCCTGCCCTTCAGCAAAAGGAAGTAGAGGCTGCCGTCATTTAAGGCTACTTCAAACAGCCCGTAGAGGTCCATGTGCACCACGTCAAGCGCATTCTCGGCATCAGATCCTTAGTCGGGGAAGGTATGCCATGCTTGTTGGATGCACATCATTCTGAGTGCATGTCATCCTAACGTCCTGCCGAGTGTTGATACTATTTGTGCTTGCATGATTTGCATGAGCATATGTCATTGTGCATGGCTGTTGGATATTATCATCTCTGTGTTTTTCTCCAAGTCTAAATGCTTGATCATGCAGGAGAAATCCAGAGCTTTCCAACGATACCAAGATCGCCTTATTCCGACCAAGATCGCCCAAGTTACAAGATTTCCAAGACTTGGATTTCTTATTACCTTTTGGGGTTATATCTAATTTGGGTGATTACTAGGACATGACTATAAAGAGATCTTTGGTTGTGTCACATTTGCATGAATGTGAAGGGTAAGGAGGCAAGGTAAAAGGGGTGTATATACTGTAAATACTGTACATAGCGAGATGGAGTGCAGTGAGGATGGAAACCGAAGAGGCATTCGACATTTTGCGGACGGAAAGGGGAGTTGGGGAGCTGACGTTTGCCGAGCCTGAGGGTTGAAGGGTTGCATGGGTAAGAAAGGAGCTGGAGCTTACGTCAGCAAGGTGGGGCGGGCTGCAGAAACAGAGGCAGACAAGGCAGCGGCAGCAGAACGCAGCAGCGTAGACTGGGACGGATGGGTGTAAGTGTGCATGCGTGTTTGCTTTCTCTATGTGTGCAGGATAGGTTCGAGGAGCCAGCTGGATCTGGAAGTAACAGCTGGAGGTCTAGCAGACAGGGCAAGGAAGGGTGGCAAGAGGCATCACGGCTGCAAGCCTGTGTGAAGCAGTTCATAGCTGCTAGCGTAGGCAGGGATGACGGGACCGTAGTGTGGTGGTGGTTGTGCTGGTAGAATAGATGGATTCCTGAATCTACTATCCATTGCTTGTATGTAAACCTTTTACACAAGAGCCTTGCTGCGGTGAACTGAGGGAGATATGACGAGCAAAGAGCTGTAGATTGCGTAGAGAAGGTGAAGTATGTGAGGGAGCATAGAGCTCATCACATACAAGCAATCTGCGGAGGCATGCCCACGAGGTCAGGATTAGATTTCGCCGCGAAGGAACCGATAGTAGTAAGCGACACGATGGAAGGTGATGGGAAGAACGAAGCGGAGGCTCAGGGAGCAACCGGCGCGCCCGTCGCGGAAGGAGGCGAGCACGGAAGGCCAGGGGGAGCCACGCGCTCCGACACCGCACGTGAGGGGACGCGTGAGACGGACGAAGCGGGAGAAGAAGGCGAGGCGAGGAAGCCCGTTTCGGAGAAAGGTGGCGTTATCGCCGGAGGGAGGATAGGAACTGATCGACCGTATGAGCGCAGCGCTTCATGGCAGGGGTTCGAGGAAGAGGCAGCTTCGTCGCGGTGGCGATACAACATGCTCCCGAAGGTGGAAGTGCCGGAACGATTTACGGGAGAGGTGCGGCGAGGTCCTTCCCTGAATTACCTGATGCAGTTGGAAAGCCTGCGAGCGCGGTGGGAGCGAGATCAGCTGGCGGCGGAAGAATTCTTCCGAGGACTGGCGAATACGCTGACAGGAGAGGCGGAAACCTACTACCGGATGTGCCGCCGCGAGCTGCTGGATTGGGCGGCGTAGGGGAGATCGGGAGAAAGAGACCCTACGAAGCGGTTCTTGGAGATGCTGTGCGAGCAGTTTCCGTTACAGACACCGGAGCGGGTCGTGGAATTCATATATTTCAAGCGAAGGACGGGTGAATCCCTGTTGGCGTACTACGGGCGGCTGGTGGAGCTCGGGGAGGATATGAACTGCATGGATCAAGGGCGGCTTGTCAGCAATTCTTGAACGGGCTGAACTACGAGCTGTAGCGGGATGTGCATGTGAAAATCTTCGAATTGGGGGCAGCGGCGACGCTGAAGCTTGCATACGAGACGGCGAAGAGAGTGGAGACGGGTCGGCGGCTGTTCGAAGTGGAGCGCACCGCGGAGAGGTCGGCAGAGAGGAGACGACAAGCATGGAGCGCCAGCCCGGTTGAGCACGAGCGGCCGCCAAGAGGTCCGGCAGACATGCGCAAGTGCCACAATTGTGGCCGGGGTGGACATCTGCGACGTGACTGCCGCAACCCACCGGCATGTTCCGTTTGTGGCAAGAAATATCATCTGAGGAGGGACTGCCCAGAGGCACCGACGTGTGACAAGTGCGGGAGGAGGGGACACGTGGAGAGAGAGGGCTATTCACGTCAAGGGGAGTCCAGAGAAAAAGGGGAAGTGGCAGAGATGCGGGCGGAGATAGAACGGCTGAGTGCTCAGCTGGAGGAGCGAGAAAAGGGGACCGAGAGAAGGCCAGCTATGGTGGCGAGGCAGGAGGAAGAGGAAGAGGGAAGCGAGGAGGAATTCTGTTTGATGGCGAGACCGGCGAGGGAAAGGGACGAGCTGGGACTGAGGCCAAGGGAGAGGCATTTCAGACAGAGGACGGAGGGGTGACAGGAATACAGGCCGAGGAGGCAAGCAGGAGAGGACAGAGGGGGAGTGGCACCTCGTCGGCACCCTCGGGAGAGGCTTAGCTGCGCGGCGTCAGTGCTGGTGGCAGAGAAGGGATATATCACGATAGGGGGGCTGCCTGTGAAGCAGGCCATCATTGACACTGGAGCCCACCCAGTGCTGATAGGAAGGTGACTGGCGGAGCAGCTGCAGCTGGACAGGCCATAAAGGCAGATAGCAGAAGGACTGCTACAAATGACGGCAGAGGGAGGCGGTACAAAATGGATGCCGAAGACGAGGGCTACAGTGGAGATCATGATCAGGCAGGGAAGCCCTGAGGAATGCTCGGTGAAGCTGCAGTGCGGCATCTCGCCTTGGGAGGACTATGACCTGCTACTGGGAGTGGAGTTCCTCTACAGCATCGGCTCGACTATCTGCATGTGGGAAGAACGACTAACGTACCGAGTGACGTACTGGGAATACGACGGATGCGTGGTGGAGCTGCCGGTGCGCTTTATCCGACGCAAACCCAGAGAGGCATATCAAGCTGAGGTGAAGACGGCAGAGGAGGAGCTGAGGCGCTTGAACTGGGAAGTGCTGGAGGAAGAGAGGAGGTACAGAGAGTGGCATCGCCAGCAGTGGGGAGAGAGAGTGGCAGCCTGTGGCAGCTGCACTTAGATGGCAGGGTGTTTCAGAAGCCGATCGTGCTCCTGGAGTTGTTTGGTGTGATCAGCACGGGGCTAGCAGCGGCGCTCAAGGCAAGGCTGCGAGTGGCAAAGTATATCTACGTAGACAACGACGACATTGCGAGCACGATAACCTGGCATCACATTAAGAAACTAGAAGAATGGTACCCATCACAGCTGTACGAGGGAGCAGTGGAATGGGGGGCAGAATGGATATGCCATCGAGTGGAAGATGTCAAAGAGGAGGCGCTCGCACATTGGGGGCACATAGACTTGGTAGTGGCGGGCTGGGAATGCTAGGGGATGTCCAGAGCAGGGGAGGGACGAGGAATGGCAGATCCAAGGAGCGGGCTGTTTCGGGAGCTAATCAGGATCTTGAAGCTGATCAAGCGCAAGCAAGGGGAGGTGGCGTATATAGTGGAGAATGTGGATACGAGGGATGACTAGGGAGAGGCGGTGAAGCAAGCAAAGGAAGAGATCCGAGGGGAGCTAGGAGCAGGGGTGGCGTGGGATGCAGCCCAGAATGGCAGCAGGTCACACAAGACGCGAAGGTATTGGCAGAACGTGCTACCAGAAGCCGCGCTTCAGTATGAGCTGTCGCTGATGGAGCGGCCGAAACCACGACTAGTGGCGGATATACTGGAGCCCGCGCGGACCCCAGCGCCAGTGCGACACCCGGATCATGAGACGCAGTATCCATGCAACAAAGTGGGCAAACCGAGGCAGGCCTGGCCCATGCTGGTGGCTCACAAGAATGCAGAAGGATTTAAGCTGAAGGACGGACAGGAGGGACCAGGGATGGTGTTCGATCGCCAGAAGGGAGTCTGGGAAGAGCCGACTGCGATGGAACGGGAACTAGCCATGGGCTTCATGGCAGGCGCGACCGCAAGTGCGGAAGTAACGGAAGATCAGAGGAGGAGGGCGCTGGGGAAGGCCATGGACATCAACGCCTTACACTGGCTGATAGCAACGATGGACCGGCACCTAGAGCGCAATAGATGGGAATGTAGGAGGGACCATGCAGCACGGGCAGATCCTAAGACAGAGGATGATGAAGCTAAGGAGAGTCAGGCTGAGAGATTCTTGGAGCTCCTGGAGGAGGAGGCATGGGAGATGCGAAGAAAAGGAGTGCCGCAGGAGAAGCGGATGGCAAGGTTGAACGACCACCTGGGGATACCGGGAAGCTATCCGGATCAGAAAGAGGAAGAGGAAGAATGGTGGGAAGGAGAGCCAGAGATAGATTGGGATTCAGAGGAGGAGGAAGACCCAACAGAGAGATGGATCCCAGACCTGGACGAGGTCTTCCTAGGACCTAGCAGGGCCTACATGGCAAGAGATGCAGCGGAGGTAAGGGGACCGGAGCAGGAAGCGGAGGGAGAGGCAGAGGAAGCAGGTGGACGAGAGACGGCGGAACCAGCGATAGCGGGGGAGACAGAAAGAGGCACGGAGATCAGGACGGAAGCAGCACTACCTGCAGCGGCTGAAACTCACTGGGACCAGCTGCGATTAGGCTGGAGGCTGTGCTGCGGCAGCACGCAGCAGCGTTCGCACATACGATACAGCAGCTAGGCAAGTGTGTGACCAGCACCATGCGCCTGCCCCTGACCAGCGAAGTTCCGGTGTATCAGCGGCGGAGGAGGATGAGCCCGCAGGACATCAGCATCTGTACGGAAAAGTGTCAAGAGCTGTTAGAAGCAGGCCTGATCAGACGGTCGACATCGGACTACGCAGCAGCCACAGTCGTAGCAGCACGGACAGATCTGACAGGCACAGTCCTGTCTCGCCGCATGTGTGGGGACTACAGGGGGCTAAACAAGGTGACTGCAACGGACCGATACCCAATGCCAATGGCAGAAGAAATATTCGACCAGCTGCAGGGAAGCTGGGTCTTCTCCACTCTGGACCTACGGCAGGGCTTCAACCAGATTTCTATAGCCGAAGAGGATAAGAAGAAGACCGCGTTTCACGGCCCGGACGGACTCTATGAGTGGAACTTCATGCCTTTTGGCTTGAGGAATGTTTCAGTGGGGTTCCAGCGAGTGATGGATGCGGTGCTGAGGGAAGTGAAAGGGGCGGCGTGCTACATAGACGACGTGATCATCTTCAGCCCAGATGCAGAAACACATGTGCGGGACGTAGAGGCTACTCTGGCAGCAATCGAAGCGGCAGGCTTGACCTGCCATCCTAAGAAGTGCCGCTTTGGACACAGCAGTGTGCCGTATTTGGGGTTCGAGGTGGCGGGGGGAGAGCTCAGTATCCAGAAAGCCAAGGTGGAGGTGCTGGACCGGGTGGAAAGGCCGAAGGACAGAAGCAGCCTGCGGGCTCTACTGGGCTTCCTCAACTATTACCGGAAATTCATTGAGAATTTCAGCAAGAGAGCGGCGCCCCTGAATAAGCTGCTAAGGAAGGAACAGAAGTGGCAGTGGGAAGAGCCACAAGAGCAGGCCTTGCGCGGCTTGATGGAGGCAGTCAAGGCTGGGGCTGTGCTGAAGCTACCTGACGGGCAGCAGCCATTTATCCTGTATACAGACTGGAGCAACGTAGGAATGGGGGCATTGCTGAGCCAGATGGACAGTGGGGTGGAGAAGGTGGTGGCCTTCGCGAGCAGGACCTGCAGTCCAGCTGGGGCCAACTACTCGTCATATGAGGGAGAGGGGCTGGCAGCCGTCTGGGCTGTGGGACACTTCCGAGTGTACCTGCAAGGACGGCACTTCACGCTGGTCACAGACCATCAGCCGCTGCTGTGGCTGATGCACAACCAGATGCTAACTGGGAGGAACGCGCGATGGGCCATGAAATTACAAGAATACGATTCCACGGTGAAGCATAGGCTAGGCAAGACAATGCAGCACGTGGATGGGCTCTCCAGGAACCCACCGAAGGGAGGCAGGAAGCCGGAACCGGAGCTAAAGCCCCCTTCAGCAGCACTAACCGCCATGGTCAGTGAACGAGGGGCAGGAGGAGGACACCAGAGGGGTGTAGCGGATGTGTGGCAGGATGAGGAGACCCTGAAGTGGATCAAGGGGGAGACAGCCGAGGACGGGGGAGCTGGAGTGAGAGCAAGAGCACGGGGGCAGCATTACAGGTGGTTCCAAGAGCAGGTGCAGTTGCAGACAAAAGACGGGTGGAAACGGGCACCGGCGCCGGCGGAGAGGGAAGGCATAATTCGAGAGGTGCATAATAAGCTGGGGCACTATGGTCCACTGAGGACGCTGCAGCTGCTGCAGACGGGATGGTGGTGGGCAGGGATACGCAAGGAGGTGAATGAGTGGGTGGAGAAGTGCGAACTATGCTGCAGGAACAAGGCGAGTCTGCTGAAGAGTCAGGCCGACCTACAGCCCCTGGACATCGTGGAGCTGGGGTATCGCTGGTCACTGGACATTGCAGGAGAGCTGCCGGTGTTCAGGAGGGGTAGGCAGTATGTGCTGCTCATGATTGAGCATGTGAGCAAGTGGGCAGAAGCAAGACCTTCGGTGGCTAAGACGGCGGAAGCGGTGGCAGAGGCGTTCGAGGAGATGGTGCTGGCAAGGTTCGGCGCGTGCGGGGAAGTGCTGACAGACCAAGGCACGGAGTTTCAGGGGGAATTCAAGGAGCTGCTAGCAGAGAATGGCATACAGCATCGCACCACCTCCATGTACCATCTGCAAAGCGATGGGCTGACAGAGAGACTAGTGCAGACGGTGAAAAAGGGGATCCGCGTTTACGGAGAGGCGAACAAGGGAGATTGGGACAAGAAGTTAGCATGGGTGATGGCGGGGTACAGGTTCAGCAAGCAGGCATTGCTGAAAGATGTCTCCCCGTATTACCTGCTTTTCGGAAAGCACCCCATACTGCCGGTGGTTGCACCAAGGCTGATGCTCGACAGTGTCACGGCAAGGACAATGGAGAAGTGGGTAGCATTGGCTGATGCAAGAGCCAGGTACTTGAAGAAGATGCTGCCGGCAGCAATGGAGAGCCTGCAAGTGGCGCAGCTGCGGGACATTCACCGTTATAAGCAGCGGCAGCTGAACAAGATGGTGGGAAAGCAGGCAGCAGTCGAGGAAGGGCAGGCGGTGTATGTGCGGCGAGCGAAGCGAGATGGGTTAGATGTGGGAGTGTCTCAGCAGAGGTGGGAGGTAAAGGAGGTACGTGATTCGGGAGTACTGGTGTTGGAGGACGCAAAGGGGAAGCGAGTTATGGACCATGTCACCAATGTAGCGCTTGCAGGAAAGCAGCAGAAGGCAAGAGGCTACGCTGGTCCCATGACCAGGGCGAGGACGGCAGCAGCAGGTCATGGGAGGGGGCAGGAGAAGTAACTATCAGAGTACACCAGGAGAACCAGAGGCAAGGATGGTAACGAGTGGTGACAACAGAGAATGAGGTGAAGATGGGCAAGGGGAGGTGAGAAGTGTTGAGAAGGGGGAAGAGAGGGATGAGCTGAGCACACAAAGGAGTGAGGAGGATCAGAGGAAGAGTGATATGAGGAGAGGGAGGGAAGGTATCCGACAGTTGGGTGGTTAGGAAGGCAACCTTGACTTTTGGATTGGGGTGGCTAGAAGTTTCTAGCATGGGTTGCAAATGTTGCAACACCTAGGCAAAATCCAACTAGATTGGATTTTGCATGTGACACCTCAAGGACCTCATGATGAGGGTTGCATCCTTGCTGCTAGGAAGGTTCCTACCATCCTTCCCTAGCTCTTGGAGAACCCCTTCCCTCTCATGGTTCTCTTGGAGGTTCCCAACTCCAACTTTCTATGCCTTAATGCTTGTACTTCCTCTACCATCTTCAGGACGTTTTCACATGGTTCTCACTCTCTAGACCATCTTTCTAAGTGATTCAAATTGGAGATGGTAGCTAAGCCTAAGGCGCAACATCCTACCGAGCGGATTTGCGTTTAGTTGAGAAATGAGTTCGTCGTAAGCTCTCGAAGTGACGGATCCTGTACAACAAGTGGTATCAGAGCGGAAAGTCGAGTTTGAGACAACGAATCCTCGTGAATTCTCAACCAATGTTGACGAGTGAGACCGGTTTCTAGTAGCTCAGATCGCGAACTTTCGATTGTTGGTCGAATCGCGTTCTAATTTGAAGTACTCAGTCCGCGACGGCGATTTTCGTAAAGTCGAAATTTCTGGCAGAATTCTCTCCAAACGATTTCTCAAGTTTCCACCGTTCATAAGGCCTCAATATGACTGGAACGGACTCCAGAGGTGCTAATGGCGAGATGGCTAGAGGTAGAGAGGCTGGAGAGCAGGGGGGAGTTGCTGGTGGTGGAGTGGGGACTCACCAACCAGCCAACCCTACGCTACCTACTTCTACTACACCATCTCCGACAATAGTGGATCCCGTGAAGGCGTTCTCGATTGAGAAATTATTTGGGGAGGACTACGAGCACAGGAGCTGCCGCATGAGGGTGATGTACACCCAATACAAGCTATTGGACCTGGTGGAGGGGAAGGAGAAGATGCCGGAGGCCGCGGAGCTGAAAGGAGCGTGGATGAAGCGATCGTTCGCACGTACATGCTTATGGTGCAAGCGGTTGGCGGACGACAACTCAACAATATCAAGGACCTCTTGGGTGATCCAGAGTGTGGCCCCAAGGCTTGGAGGAAGCTTCTGGATGTGCACTCACCGACACACGCTACCGGCATCGTGCTACTCGCGCGGCGGCTGCGCGACATCAAGTTCGTTGATGGAGAGCCGATGCAACCGGTGTTGGACGAGATGCGGGGCATCTTCACGAAGCTCCAAGGCGGTGGTGTGGTGTACTCGGGGCTCGTGCAGTGCGTGGAGATCGTGATACGGCTGCCGGAGTCGTGGTCTGCCCTTGCCATCAACCTCAACTCCCAACAACCCAAGTGGAGCGTGATTACATCCGGGCGCGCATTCTTGAGGAGGACTTGCGGCGCCGGAGTGTGGAGCGCTCGGAGGAGGGGGCTGGCTATGGAGTTGGAGGTGGAAAGAGTGGCTTCAAGAAGAAGTGGAAGGGCAAGAACAAGGACAACCCTAAGGAGGATGGCGGCGGGGGTCAAGGGGAGGTGTGCTTCTACTGCAAGATGTTATTGTCACAATAGGCTTCAATGTGCCTAAAACGAAAGATAGAGTGCACAGTCGGATTTCTGCACAGCGGCTTTAAACATTCATAGCGATCTGGTCACAGCTCCAAATGACCTCATTCAACTTGGATCTGGAGCGTCTTAACGTCGCCTACAATAGGCAATTTAGATCGCACAATTTCATCAAGAATTGACGACACAGCGTCAGATTGAAGGAACGGCACTATGGCAGCAACTTAGTCTTAGAAACACAATTTAACAACAACTAGGAAGAGTTGCGAGTTGGGAAGGACTCCCAGCTCCTACAAACCCCAAGAGCCGAGGTACAGTGATGGGGAACAGTGCCACACTGTCCCCAACCAAGAAGGGTCTCGAAACTACCCTCCACAAGGGCCTACACCCATAGAAATGTTACACTACAAATTGTAATGTAACTATCTTCAATATCTTGAGGTGTACCCTTTTGGCGAGCTTCGAAATCACTTGAAGCTTGCAACCAAGGCTCGGGTTCTTCATCACAAACTCATCCTTGAGTTCTTGATGGGTCTGCTGCATACACCTGCGACACGCCGAACGTTCGACAAGCGACAAAAAATAGAAACCACGCACGGGACACACGACAAAATAGAAACCGCAAACCACGCGCGAGACACAAATGACCGCATTGACACGCGGCTAGCGATAACTCGCTATTGACTCGACACACACACTCGACATCATGACCCATCATTCACACACCATTTTAAAAGCATGAAATATATATATTTATTTCATGCACTCATACCACTCCATGCACACACGCATGCATGCACACGCACACGGACAAGCCGAGTGCAAACCGTAGGGTTGCACCAACACAAGAAGCGCGGACATCGTTGGCGGAAGTGCTACCAACGACCCAAGGATTGGACCCCGCCTTCATCAAGCAACCAGCATGGTGGCAAGAGGAGTGGGGGAGTCATGGGAGCTAGTGGAGAGGAGAAGGATGAGGAGAAAGGCGGCAAATCTGAGGAGCGGAAGGCCGGGTTCTTCTTCTTCGTGAACGAAGGTGCAACCGACATCGTTATGACTGCCAAGGTTCTCCTACACCCTCTCACCCATTGGGTGCTTGATTCCGGGAGCTCTTGGCACATGACTCCTCGTGCGGACCTACTCGATGAGATTCAGCCCGCACCCATCTCTACAGTCAGATCCGCGACGGGCGCCAAGGCCAAGGTCATTGACATGGGATGCGCCAAGTTTATGGGAGCGGATGGAGAGCTCGTGGGGCTGAAGAACGTGCTGTGGGTGCCGGACTTGTGCGCGAACCTGATTTCTACCGGCCGGTTGGGAGATGCAGGTGTGAACACCGAGACGATTGGCTCGGTGCGCTATCGTGCCTACAACGATGAGCGGCTGATTTGGGACCTGCAGCAGAAAGGGGATGTCTACAAGCGCATGTGGCAGATCCCGGTCCTCCCTTGGCAGAAATCGGGCAAGGCGGCAGCCGCGGCATCTATGGAGGAGAGCGTCACTGAGGAGGAACATCAAGGTGTGCAAGGAGAGGAGCTGATTGGAGGAAGTGCGGCGGTGAAGGCGTCGGCTACCTCGGGCCAAGCTGATTGGGAGACTTGGCATCGGCGACTCGCACACGTGGCTGTATCTACATTGGAGGTGATGCACAAGGAGAAGTGTATGCACGGCCTGCAATTGCAAGGAGATGGTGCTCACTATGGCAGCTGCGAGGCGTGCATGCAAAACAAGTTTGCGCGGTTCCTATTTCCACGTGCGGAGGGATCAGCCAAGGCACCATTGGAGGTGGTGCACATGGACCTGGTGGGTCCTATGAGGACAGAGGGAACTGGGGGAGTGCTGTACTTCCTCACCATGGTGGACGAATGGAGCCGTTTCACGTGGGCACGTCCCTTGTCCAAGAAGAGCGATGCTGCAGCGGCGATCAAGGAGGATTGGTTGCCGATGGTGGAGCGGCAAGCGATGCGGCTGGTGAAGGTGCTGAGGAGTGACCGTGGTGGAGAGTTCCTAGGAGCAGAATTCACCAAGTTTCTTAAGAGGAACGGCATCCGACACCAGCTGACCTGCCCAGGAACACCGCAGCAGAACGGCATTGCTGAGCGTGCCAACCGGACCATTGTGCGGCAAGGCGGCTAAGACCTTGTTGGGGGCTGCTGGGATGCCCTACAAGTTCTGGCCTGAAGCTGTTCGCCATGTCATCACGGTCATCACGCATGTTGGCGACAAGCATTGGGTGCCGTACGAGCGTTGGCTTGGGAAGAAGCCATCCATTGACATGCTGCGGGTGTGGGGCTGCATGGGGCTTGTGATGGTGCCTAAGGAGCAGAGGCACAAGCTGGAAGTTGCTGCTGTGTGGGCTGTCCATCTTGGGATGGCTCCTGACTCGAAGGGGTGGCTGATGTGGGACCCCAAGAGCAAGAAGACGCTGGTCAGCCGTGACGTCAAGTTTGTGGATGTACAAGGATTGGCAGCAGCAGCAGCATGTGCAGATTGGCTTGCGTCTACAGGAGATTGAGCGGTCTGCAGTGGAGGAGGTTCAGCTGCACCTTGAGGATCTCCCTGGGTCAGAGCTGACCAGTGACCACAGTGGCGGTGGTGAGCAGCAAGTTTCTGGTCCTGCTGCGGAGGAGGGGTTGGAGGATGAGTCGGCACGTGTGGACTCACCATCTCAGCCCGAGCCTGCTGCAACTGCCAAGGTCACCAAGAGGAGTGTGCAGAGCTAAATGAGCTTCACCACATGGGCAGCAGACTGCAACCCGCGAGAAGAGAGTGGCAGCAGCACCTTCAAGGCTGAAGTATAGCCGTTTGGGAGGACCCAAGCAAGGTGCCATGGCGGTTCAGGCGGATGAGGGAGAGGATGAGGAGATGGCCTAATGTTTCTTCACACCTCTGCCTTGAGAACCAGCCACAGTGGAGGAGGCACTGAGTGGACCCCTGGAGGAGGAGTGGAGGGCTGCCATGGATGCGGAGTTTAACAGCCTCATTGAGAATGGGACTTGGGAGCTTGTTGAGTTACCCGAGGGGCGACCGGCGATCAGCAGCAAGTGGGTCTTCAAGGTGAAGAGTGGAGCTGATGGTGCGCTGGAGCGGTTCAAGAGCCGCTTGGTCGCCAAGGGGTTTCACCAGAAGGAGAAGGTCGACTTTGGGGAGATCTTCGCTAGCCAGTGACATTGAGGACTGCGCTGGCTGGCGCAGCTGTGAAGGGATGGCATGTGAAGCAGATGGATATCACCACGGCATTTCTCAATGGAATACTGCTGAAGGATATCTACATGGTGCAGCCCGACGGCTGTGAAGATGGGACCAGCCGGGTGTGCAAGCTCAAGAAGGCCATCTATGGCCTTAAGCAAGCACCGAGGTGGTGGTACGAGAAGCTGGAGGAGGTGCTGCTGAGTGGAGGCTTCAAGACGTCCCAAGCGGATCACAGCTTGTTTCTGCTTGTTGAGGGGGAGCAGCTGCTCTTGCTGCTGGTGTATGTCGACAACATACTGCTGTTCTCACCTTCCATGGAGCAGATTGAGAGGGCACAGAAGCTGCTGGTGGACAACTTCAAGTGCAAGATGCTGGGGGATGTCCACTACTACTTGGGGCTGCAGATTGAGAGGGATGTTGAGAGGAGGTGGCTGAAGGTGCATCAGTCACACTACATCTCTGGTGTCATGGAGCGCTATGGTGTGACTGGGGGTCGCACTGTGATGACACCGTTCCCTGCAGGTTTCAAACTGAAGAAGGCAGCTGAGGAGGATGATGTGCTTGAGGATGAGCAGTACCAGTCACTCATTGGGAGTGTGATGTATGCTGCTGTGCATACGCGACCTGATGCTTCATTCGGAGTGGGGCAGCTAGCCAGAGTTGTGCAGCGGCCCACTGAGGAGCAGTTGGAGGTGGCAAAGCGCTTGGTGCGCTACCTCGGATCATCTGCTGGTGTTCAGTTTTCAGCTGGTGGCCAGCTGAAACAGATTGGAGCAGATGTGATTACGCCTGGAACCTTGAAGCTGTCGTGCTTCACCGACGCTACGTGGGCCTCAGAGGAGGAGGATCAGTCATCAGTTGGTGGTTTTGTGTGCATGGTCGGAGGTGGACCAGTGAGCTGGAGGTCCAAGAAGCAGAGTGAGATTGCTCAGTCTTCCGGAGAGGCAGAGTACATGGCGATGTACCATGCCATCAAGGAGATCGTGCTCCTGAGAAAGCTGCTGGAGGACATGGGAGCTGAACAGGAGGGACCTACACCACTTTTCTCCGACAGCGAGGCTGCTATTGGCATGGCCAATAATCCTATCCTGAATGGGCTGAACAAGCACATGAAGATTAAGTGGCACTGGGTGAGGCAGATGGTGAAGGAGGGGATTGTTGAGCTTCACCATGTGAAGGCTAGCAAGCAGGCGGCAGATTTTCTTACCAAGAGACTTCCCGAGAGTGCACATTGGAAGTGTGCTAAGATGTGTGGCATGGCATTGCAATTGTGTGGGCAGCAGTGTCATGAGTGCATGAATGTAAGTGTGTGTGCATGCAGTCTGTTAGTCTGAGGGGGAGTTTGTTGGATGCACGTCATTCTGAGTGCATGTCATCCTAACGTCCTGCCGAGTGTTCTTGCTATTTGTGCTTGCATGATTTGCATGAGCATATGTCATTGTGCATGGCTGTTGGATATTATCATCTCTGTGTTTTTCTCCAAGTCTAAATGCTTGATCATGCAGGAGAAATCCAGAGCTTTCCAACGATACCAAGATCGCCTTATTCCGACCAAGATCGCCCAAGTTACAAGATTTCCAAGACTTGGATTTCTTATTACCTTTTGGGGTTATATCTAATTTGGGTGATTATTGGGACATGACTATAAAGGGATCTTTGGTTGGTGGCTAGGAAGGCAACTTTGACTTTTGGATTGGGGTAGCTAGACGTTTCTAGCATGGGTTGCAAATGTTGCAACACCTAGGCAAAATCCAACTAGATTGGATTTTGCATGTGACACCTCAAGGACCTCATGATGAGGGTTGCATCCTTGCTGCTAGGAAGGTTCCTACCATCCTTCCCTAGCTCTTGGAGAACCCCTTCCCTCTCATGGTTCTCTTGGAGGTTCCCAACTCCAACTTTCTATGCCTTAATGCTTGTACTTCCTCTACCATTCTAATCATGTGGCTGTTGGACGTTTTCACATGGTTCTCACTCTCTAGACCATCTTTCTAAGTGATTCAAATTGGAGATGGTAGCTAAGCCTAAGGCGCAACATCCTACCGAGCGGATTTGCGTTTAGTTGAGAAATGAGTTCGTCGTAAGCTCTCGAAGTGACGGATCCTGAACAACAATGCTAGCTTGCCGCCAACGCAGGAGGCACACGACAGATCAGCCCAGTCAACGACGTTGGGGCCGATGGCAACTTCATGCTTCGCCGAACTTGTGATCGTGTCAACGCCGACGTGCGCGAGCCTCGCATGCCACTTGTCCGCATCGACTTTGTCACGGAAGCGATCATCCGCAGAGCCACCACTTCAGCAGACGTCAACTTCAACTTCGTTGAGCTGAGGCGCAGGTCGGTGCTGAAAATTCTGCCGGTGTAGTGTGCTCGACCAAGCACATCGTCCGCAAATGACACCAGCAGCATCTCTTCGTCGCTATCCTACAGCTTCACACCGTTGTCATTTAGTTGGCCGGCTGACAGCTGATTCCTGCACACCCGGGATGTAGAGAAAATCGAGGATGATGACCTTCCCAGCCTCCCCTTGCAGAGCGACAGTGCCTCGACCTTGGACGCTCTAAAGTGCCCCGTTGAAGCCGCGTATATGGTGCACGTTGCCACTCGGTTGCACGTTGACAAAGGCCTCCCGCATACCCATCAGTGATGAGAGCAGCCAATGTGGAGCAACAGAATCGTCAGGTTCGCCTCCACAGCGGCAACGACGGCCTTGAAGTCCTTGCCAACCTCCAGCGTCATCGAGATTGTCGGCTCCACCACGCCGACCATCGAGCACGACGCCTCCCCGTCGCCTCGATCTTTGCCGCAAAAGAGTCGGCGTGCTTCGTCGATGGTGTCGACTTTGACTTCCGCTTCTTCTTCCGCGGCTTGTTCTCTCGACATCGACGATCGCCGTCAGACTTCTTACGGCCTCCCTTGGTGTGTCGTCCAGGGCTGTTTTTATCAAGGCAATTATTCTGATTTCAGGCTAATTTCAGACCTGTCACGGTGTGGTCCCTGTAAAATCATATTTAACGAGTTTTGAAAACTGGTCCCGTCAGAGTAGTGCTTTAGCGGAGCCTGAAATTTTGTATACACTCTCAGAGTAGTGTTCTTAGGGACTGTCATTACAAATTACGCGTTTTGTGGAGCATAAATGAGACGTTATCGAGACGAAGCTTCCTAGAAATTTTCTCCCGATAGCCCCCAATGTGCGTATTCATGATTTCGCTTGTACCCGTGTGAGGGAGGGAGCCCTTTCTGTTACCGACAAGCAACACCCAGATGGGAAGGGGGGCAGATGTTTGCATGGAAGGTGGGTGGGGTGGATGTTTGTGGTGTCGTGCGAGGCGCAGCGTGATGCGAAGATTTTTGGGAGAACAACTCTGACATATCAGATTTGTTGTGTCAGGGCGAATCTGTTGTTCGTGATAGAGCAAATTTATTTTCCGAACTTGCTATGACTGGGCGAATCTGAAGTGCTGTGACGTGGCGAATATTTGTTGTGTCGTGCGAATTGCTATGTCGGGCGAATCTGCAGTGAGCGCTTAAGCCCGAACCACTTGCATCCACTTGCGACATGCGCATCTGATAGATGCCCTCTGAAATCCTAGCGAGGACCCTGGCGTGCTGCGAGCCATGTGCCTGCTGTGCAACCCGAATTGGTCAAATTTCAGCTGATTACGGCCCTGTTCCATTGCACTTCATTCTTTTGCACAGCCCCACCAAAAGATAGATGAGTCGGCCTAGGGTTTCCAAACCTGGGGTCACTACCTTCCGAATGCAACTTAATATAAAATCCAGCTCTGACAGCTGCCCGAACAGCCCAAGTCGCAATAGTCAGCACCGCGTAGTCAACAGATGAAACAAACGTAAATAGAGCGCAATTCAATTGATTCTTGCAAAATCAGATGCAAGAAAGCGTACAAAAATTTCAAAATAGCACGCGAAGAACTCACAGTTGAGTTTTTGTTAGATGAAGATTTCAAATCCCAGTATTCCTTCGACCAGAAACGCGACCAAAAAAAAATAAATCAACTTTTCTACTGGAAAACAGTACATTCGAAGATGCAATTAAGTAGACAATTTCTGCCCGAGATGTTTACACTTTCAAAGATGCATTGGGGAGGCTGTCGTTGGGCAAAGTATTTTTTGCCCGTAAAGTACTGTTGCTTGACCGGTGGGCAACAGTGTTTGGACCGCGGTCCGCAGCGAAAATTACCACACCGGATTTGTAGGTCTCTCGAACGTACTTGAGGTTTTGGTTTGGTTCCGCCTAACCTCACGGGAGATTTAAAGCCCCATTTTGCAGTTGCAAAACCTTTACCGAGCCACGCCATACTTTATTGGGGCTATGGTTACCCCTGGACTTCAAAGCTATCGAACAAGGCCTACAGCTTTGATGTACAGTACCAACGCGACTGTGAGCTGCCGCGTGGGAGAAATTTTTGTGTTAGTGATTGACTGCAACACTGATTTCTTGCCCTGAACCTTGACGAATCAGAGTAACACTGACCAATCGGAGTATCAAACCTCTGAAAAATGTGCACCCATAATACAAGGGGAATTTTTTTCCAGTAATCAAGGAGGCTTAAAATTGTTGGAAACAAGTGACTAACGCTTCTTATGTGTCGTAACATCAGACTGAACATCAGACTGTAAACGAGGCGAACTACATCGCAACAATGGCGAGTCAACCAAGGAGGTTGACAGAAAAGCAACAGCCGGAGGTTACGCAAAGGTCAAAGGTCAGCGACCTTTGACTAAAAAAATATTGCGCGACAGCAAGGACAAACAACTGACTTGATATTGAGCAGTTGCCCGAGTCGTCACTGTATCGAACCGCAACAGCAACAGTAAAACAGTTATTACATCCCTTCATATTCCTTGTAATCTTTAAAAAAGCTTGTACTACTTTCTATAATCAATCTATCTTGCCCTCACATACTAGCGCAAGGTGGTTCAACACTTGTCATTAAACGCTTACAAATATTCATACTAAATTTTTAACCTTGAAAAGACCCTAAGGGCTTTCTCAGCCCAACATGGTATGAGAGCTAACAAGGCAAGATTCGACTCCTTTTGAACTCCTACAACATCAAAAGACATAGCAACACAGAAGGAGAGAAGCTCCTCTAACGGCTCTCTCTTCTGGCACTACTCCTACTCCACCTCCAGCCTGTGGTCTACAGACAGAGGGAGGCACAGCAACAAGACCAGCTGCTGAGTCTACTGAGACTCCAACGAGCCAAGCGGCAGGCTTCGACCCAAGCATGATGGAGAAAATTTTATCCTTCATGTCTTTTTACGAGCAACACCAGCAAGCAGCACCTGCGCAGTCAAACAACAGCAACAACAACAACAGAGTCATACCCATGAGCCTCGACGGTTCATCCTACGCGCGCAGAAACCAGCCGCAACCTACCTTTGCCCCATACGAGCCTCAACTTGGCTCCATCAGCTTCATGCCGCAGCCTTCACATGGATAAGCGAAGACACTGGACGCGCTTCAGATCCAGTCGCAGTTCATGCACGTTCTAAAACTGCAAACATCAAGACCATTGGACGTCAAAGACTTCTATACCTGGTCATTTGAGTTCGAGTTGATGATGGAAGGCGCGCAAATCCTCGTATTCTTCGACGGTTCCCTGCCATATCCAACGCACGCAACGCAGTATGTCAAGCATCAATTTACGTATCAGACGCTGATGGCGTACGCGATCCTACTACGGAATATAACCCCAAATGAGCAGCAGAACATCCGGTCTTCTCGTGGATACAGCAACTCCGCCGAGCTCGTGTACAATCATCTGAAAGGCCTGTATCGAGCAAAAGACAGGGTTAATCAGAGTCGTCTCACGGTGCAGCTAAGAACAGTGGACATGAAACCCGGCAAAAATGGAATGGCGTATGTTAGCCGATGTCACGGACTACGCGACAGACTCTTTCGATGCGGTGGATCAATATCCGAAGATGCCTTCATCACTTTCGTCATCACTGGTCTCGGTCCTCATTGGCGGTCCACTCGAGCCACCCACGGGAAAATCTCCGAAGCAGCACTCTGCGCCGAAATTCACGCCGAACAGCAAGACATGGACCTGCACAAAGAGTGGCACAAGAGAAGAACGCCAACACCTGAGTTTGCTTTTCACACTCAACGGCGCTACAACAACAACAACAACCGGCAGAACAAGTATCAAGCACAACAACCCTTACCTCCGTTCTGTCATCTCTGCAAGACGTCAGGACACCCTCGCACCCACTGCCCAAATCAACAGCAGTCAACGCCGCCGCACCGTCAACTTCGACCTTCGAGCAGTCGAGTGGCCTCCACACAAGCGCATCCCACCAATCAAACGCAGTATTCAACATCACCAACGACGCAATCCGCACAAAGAACAAGAAACATCGTCAGCTGCATGGCAAGACTGATAACAGACTCCTGCGTTACCGAATCACCACCACACTACTCATCAGAAGAATTACTTGACGAAAGTACTCCGCGCCGCGAATCACTGGAGCCCAACCCAACTTATGTAACCATCGCCCAGAGCGAGCCGTTCGGGAAAGACACCTGGTTCTTGGACAGCTGCTGCGGACAGCACATGTGCTCCTCGGGTCGCTTCGTTGAATGGGAACACCAACTGCAGCGCGACATCGTAATCACTGTCACCAACAACCAAAACCGGCGCACACGACGACAAGGGATAGACCGACTTCTGTCACAGGAAACCAATGCCATTCTACAAATGTCGAAGGTTTTAATCACAGAATGACTCGGCTACAACTTACTCAGCGTCAGTCAGTTGATGGCGAAAGCAATTCATCTCGAAGCAGACAGCACCACTCAGGAGTTCAAGCTGTACCACGGAAGGGAGGGGCGGAGTTTACATTGGGAAGGCGGTGTTAAAGAACAATGTCTTCGTCCTCGCCTTCGTCCCAGACCAAGGCACCGCCGACAGCGACGGAATCGTCACCTTTATGTCCTGGACACACCCGCCGGATCTCGATCCCGACTTCAGCCCCGGCGGTTTTTGGTACTCGAACACCATACCTGAAGCAGAACGAATGAGAGCGTTAGCAACAATCCAACAACCGGCAGCAGCAGAGACAACATCGGCAGCAGCAGAGACAACATCGGCAACAGTAGAAACACCATTGGCAGCAGCAGAGACAACATCGGCAGTAGCAGAGACAACATCGGCAGCAGCAGAAACAACATCGGCAGCAGCAGAGACAACACCGGCAGCAGCAAAAACAACACCACCAACAATCGCAGGCCCTTCAACAACAACAGTCTTGATCAACGACACGCCACCGACTCCTGCGCAACAGCTGACTCCCACTTCACGGGAAGTCCACAGAAGCGCAAACTTCACCGCAATTTTTTATTCCAACTCCGTCCTGTACAGACGTTCACCTGGACATCGCACCAGCGAAGTCATCTGGCATGCAAGGATGGGACACCCGAGCAACACAACGTAAAATAATACGATAATAGCAGGAGTACTTGACAAAGACTCAATACCTCTACACGATGGCAGAGACCTTAAACGAGTCCGCGGAACATGTTTTACCTGCACTGAAGTCGAATTACCGCATCAGCCATTCGTTTCTCACCACAATCCAAGCGCGCCACTATACGCACTACTGGAAAAGGTGTACAATCGTGAACCCAGACAAGGAGCCTACAACTACGTCATCACGTTCATCGACGCTGCCAGACGATATGTCTGGCATCTCAACCTTCCGAGCCGCGACATGGCCTTCGAAGCTTTCGTCGCCTGGCTTCCAGCAGCAGAACGGGAACTAGGAGTGAAGCTGAAAAGCTTCCAGTCAGACGGGGGAGGGGAATATCAGTCACAGAGGTTCAAAGACTACCCAGCAGAAAGAGGCATCAAACGGCTCATCTCTCTTCCTTACTCCCATCAACAGCAAGGCGTGGCAGAAAGGATGAACAGAATCCTTCTGAACACCATGCGCAAGCTACTACATGGCATGCGGCTACCCAACCATTAGTGGCCCGAAGCAATGGACCATGCCGTGATGCTGCACAACTTGCTTTCGTCATCATCGCTCCCGAACAACGCATCACCGCATCTGCTGTGGACAGGAAAATTGGGCAGCACAAAAATGTTGCGAGTGTTCGGCTGCATGGTACAGTACCGACCCCGAGCCGCACGAGCCGGCCGATTCTCCCAACGCGCACAGTGGGGACTGCACCTGGGCATAAAAAAACACTACAACGCATGGAAGATTTTCGACGTCCATACAAAGGAAATGGTAGCAGCACGTGACGTGATCATCTACGAGCGACTCACCCTTTAGTCATATCTTGCCAACCTGGAAGAACAACAAGACCTCACAAGTGGATTTCATGGTGATCGAGCCTTTGCCTCGGCAGCAGACGAAGCTGACTGGGACGAGCAGAATGTGGACGGAGCCTCGGAAGAAGCCGGACCTATCCCATACTGCTGGGTCGACGTACCGATGGATGACGACAATCCTCGCGAAAGCGTCAATCAATGCTGAATTCTTCTACAATCTCGACGACGAAGGTTACGTTACACCCGACAGGGTCAACGCCGACGAAGCAGAACGCAGAAGCAGGAGACAAAGCAGTCTATCCCGAGAATGAAAATCTCCCTCGATACACACGGCGTGGACTGCAGATACTGGGACTTGTCACCGCGGTCCACGGTGCGGCGCCACCTAAGGAGCCTGCCACGGTTCAGCAGGCTCTGGGGGGGGAGCACAGGGAAAAATGGCGCGAAGCCATGGACAGGGAGTTAAAGGCGCTGGAAGAACGCAACACCTGGAAGGTCGTACCCATTGGAGTGGCACGCAACAAGACAATACTCACCAGAAAGTGGGTTTTTCGTGTGAAAGCAAAGGCAGACAGAACCATCGACAAATTTAAAGCGCGCTGGGTCATACGCGGCTTCGACCAAAAGCACGGACGAGACTTCACTGAAACATTCGCGTCGGTCGGCCGGCACACCGGATTCTTCTCGCGATAGCCGCTATGAAGCGAAGGAAACGTCGTCAAATCGACGTCGCCAACGCTTTCCTCTACGCCTCGTCAATGCTGAGATCTTCGTCGAACAACCGCACGGCTCCAATGCAGACCCCCCCAAGTTTGTCATATGCTGAAGTCCCTGTACGGAATCAAGCAAGCTCCAAGGCTGTGGCAGCAGTACCTACACGCCCGACTAATCCATATCGGATTCTGCCAACTACCGCACGACCAGGGCATGTACCGACTCACAAAAGGCACCGACTACATCTTGCTTATCATCTACACGGACGATCTGCTCTACATCGGTTCGACCGACGGCGTCACAACCTGGTTCGAAGGGGAGCTGCAGCGGGACCTAATGCTCACCGTAACATCCACCTTAATATAGTATCTCGGGCTTAACATACAAGAAGGGGAGAACGCGATCTATCTCAGCTCCGCGAAATACGCCGACACCATTGCCAAGCGCTTCGGACCAAACCCAGCCACAATCTCCACGCCATACCGCTACACCGCCAGAAATCACAAGGAAACCTCCGCTCCGCTCAAGCCCGCCGGCATACGCGACTACCAGCGAAAACTAGGATGACTGCTCTTTGCAGCCGTCACCTGCAGACCGGACCTATCGTAGTCAGCGAGCCAACTCACCACCTACCTTAGGAAACCTGAATCAGAGCACACGGCGGAGCTCAGCCGTGCACTTCACTACCTCGTCAACACCCCGACAATCGGCCTGACCTACCACAAAACCAGATCTACGATGCTTAAGCTGATTGGCTATGTGGATGCTGATCGCGCCGGCGACTCCGACAACAGGCGCTCGCGCACCGGCTACATCTACCGACTCGAGCCTATCGGGCCTATCTCGTGGCAGTCGAGCAAACAAGAACTAATCGCCCTCTTCTCAGCTGAAGCATAATATATTGCGCTCTGGTCAGCCACCAAGGAAGGACTGTATCTTCGCGAAACTGATGGAAGAAGCGAAGTTGGCCCAGTTACCCAGCTTCTCCCTGTTCTGCGACAACCAATCCGCAATTCGCATAGCGAACAAGAATGGGCTCACAAACCGGACGAAGCACATCGCCCTGCGGTACTTCTTCGTGAAAGACGAGATCGAGAAGGGGAGACTCGAGCTATCCTACTGCCCTACATCTGAGATGGAAGCCGACTATTTGACCAAGAAGCTCGGAAAGCAGAAGTTCGAGTATTGCATGCTGCTGACTGGACAAAGCCACGTCGCTAGCAACGACACTCCAGAAGTGAAGGGGGGTGTTGGAAACAAGTGATTAACGCTTCTTATGTGTCGTAACTTCAGACTGAACAACAGACTGTAAACGAGGCGAACTACAGTGCAACAATGGCGAGATAACTGAGGAGGTTGACAGAAAAGCAACAGCCAGAGGTTATGCGAAGGTCAAAGGTCAGCGACCTTTGACTCGACAAATACAGCGCGACAGCAAGGACAAACAACTGACTCGATATTGAGCAGTTGCCCGAGTCGTCACTGTATCGAACCGCAACAGCAACAGTAAAACAGTTATTGCATCCCTTCATATTCCTTGTAATCTTATAAAATGCTACTTTCTATAATCGACCTATCTTGCCTTTACATACTAGCGCAAGGTGGTTCAACACTTGTCATTAAACGCTTCCGCAATTACAAATATTCCTACTAGAATTTTAGCCTTGAAAAGATCCGAAGGGCTTTCTCAGCCCAACAAAATGAAATGCCAGCCGTGGTGTCGTCGTCGTCGTCTATGTTGTTGTCGTCTTCGGGACGTACGAAGGAGAAGTGGTCGGGATCGTCGCAGATCCAGCACTCCTACCGTCGACTACTACCCCCGCGACCTTTGTCACGCATCGAGTGCGTTTGGTCGGCGTCCTTCACCAACCTCCTACCTCCGCTACCACCTCCAGCTGGCTTCCCGCGCTGCCCCTGTGGACGACGCTGCCTCGTTGGGGCGACGTAGTTCGCCCGCAAAAGGAGCTCAGTGGACCTTTCGGACACCTTCATGAACTTGTCGTTGATGATATGACTCGACAGTGTGTCCTTGCTGAGCGACTAACGTGCGTTGGGTATTGCCGGCACATCAGATTGTAACTCGTCGGAAGACCCTTGATGACGTGCGTAATATAGGAGGCCGTTGAGTAGTCAACACCCGCCATCCGCAATTCATCCAGAATAAGCTGAGCATGGTTGCAGCACTCGGTCGTCGACTCCTGCTCACCAATCCTGATGTTCATAAGTTTCTGCTCCAGTTGGCCGATGATTCACAAGTTGCCAGTCGACTTGTACGTCCGCATGAGGAACTGCCATGCTTTGTAGCCAGCATCCACCCAAAGTCTGCAAGGCTTCGCCGAATCTTTTAATCACAAGCTTCGTTATTTGTTTTCCACGTGACTATGTTTTACAACTTATAATAGGTTGCAACTATTGTATAAAAACAAACCAGTTCGGTTAGGTACCTGCTCATGCCTTAGCATCTGTGCGATTCATGGGATGAGCCTTTTCTATTGCGGCGAGGTGCGATGTTGTGCCTGTTAGAGCGGCTCTTTTACACTTCTCTACGTTTGGGTATGATTTGGAGCAAAGTCGTCACATACGGAAAATTTTCGGGAGCCGAATTGTCAAATATCCCACTTCGGGATTTCCGACATTTCACCTCTCTTGAGTCCTCACCCTCAGATCGCTTTGCGTGCCGATTTATAGGCTACAATTACCCACACAAATTCTGTTGTAGAACCATAGACTACCTTACGGTCTCTTGAATGTGTCAAATCTGTTGTCGGGTATTCTCGTCGGCCGTGTAAGCATGAAAATGCAACGATGCAGAGCAGTGACGGACCGTACGTACAATGAGCCATCAACAGCTTCGGACATACTTTACAAGGTTTGATTTACAGCACTAGCTGAGTTCTACTATGAGAGAAAATCACGTAATTCTCCATCAAATTCTCACTCCATTGGGTATGGCCAGGTGGTGTAGTACCTATTGCGCGATTCAAGTGTAGCAAGCAAATTTCGAGACGGGTACGACCATTGAGAAGTTGTTATGAGTGTAGGGGGAGAATTATGTGACGATAAAGTGAAGATGCATCGGGTGTGCCTGTTGCTGCATCTGCCGCTGTGATTGTGCCTCCTTAAACTATTCAGGCCGAGGAGGCCAGCAGCGACGACGAGGAGTGGGAAACAAAATCGGTACACCGATTTAAGGTGGCCACGCAGTTGCTTCACCACGACAAAAAGGGCGAATCAGGGACGGCATCACGGCAACAAAGAAGGTGCGGCAGGAGAGCAGGGGCTAACGAGGGATCCGAGAAGCTGCAGGTGCTGTCGCGGGAAGACATGTTGCACTACGTGGATGTGAGAGATGCGTGGGACCGGCAGGAGTGCGAGTGCTGCTTCGACCGCGCCGTCAGCTACCGCGCACAGCTCGCACTTCGCATGGTGGGCCTGGCGGGATTCCGTTCCCTCCTTCTGGCGCATTCGCCTGACTCCATCCCGCTTGTCCCTTTGAACCATCCATCCAGCTCCATTGCTGAGTATTCTGCAGGGGTACACACGAAGCCTCTAGAGTGTTCGCCGCCTCAGCCGGTGTTGGGCGTCAAGTGCGTGGTGGCGCCCATGCGCTGTGCCGAGGCCATGATTCTCGAGTGGATGGCGGAGCCTTGTGTGGGCGTGCTCATGGACCTGGGGAGGATCAGATCCCGCCTGCCTACCATTCTGGCCGCCACAGATGCTGCTACAACTGCGCCTGCCCCTGCAACAGCTGCTGGTTCTGCTGCTGCTAATGGAACCTGGGCTGCTCGCTGGGATGCCTACCGTCGGGCTGTCAGCTTCGCTGCGTTCCTCGTGCTAGTAGCGAGGTGCCCGCGTGTTGTGAACTTGAGAAGGGTGTCGCTGTCTGCAAGCTCCGCCGCTTATACTGCTGTCGTGCAACTGGGAACGGCCAGGCAGTTCGAAACCGACTGCTTAGCGTCCATGCTGGTGCAGGTGCTCGGGGTGAAGGAGAGAGCTGAGCTGCAGGAAGGGGTTGGGTTCTACGTGCAGCATGTGCTGTCAGGCGGGCTGGAGAAGGTGCACGCGGAGGGGAGGGGAGGACCTGGGGGGGAATCTGCTGAGGATGCGCAGGGGGAGGAGGGACAGGCGGATAGCGAGGTGGGCGGATAGGGGTGGGGGCATGGAAAAGGAGGAGAAGCAGGGGGGTGACCTGGCACGGTTAATTGCGACACATGGTGATGCTGGTGGTGGGAGGGGCAGAGGGGAATTGGCATAGCAGCGAGGCGAGCAGAGGGGAAGAGAGTCGCAGCAACGACGCGAATAATGCAGCTGCTGGGGAGGGTAGCAGAGGGGGGAAGAATGGGCTGTGGAGGGAGAATCTGAAGGGGCGTGAGTGGGAGAGGTATGTGGATGGCATGGCTTGGATTCTAGCTCATGGAGGTGGGGAAGGGAGGGAGTTTAGATGCAGCCACTGCAGCGAGGATGGGGGCAGCAACAGTGGCGGTCATGTGCAATCGAATGGCGTCCCAAAGGGCATGTATGTGAGTGGAGTAGGCGCCACGGATTTCGCTCTTGCTTTGGCCCTGGAGTTGTCCAAGCCAGAGAGCTGTATGGAGGCAGTTCTGTACATGCTGGACGGGAACGATGCCAACAAGGTGAGAGTGGAAGAGGCAGCAATCGAGGAGGCTAGAAGCAGGCTGAGAAGAGGGGTAGGTGGAAAGGGCAGGAATTGCGGTTCAGGAGGAATGAGTGGAGAGTGGACAGCAGCAGACATGCATGGAAAGCAGACACGAGTGGGGCAGCAGACACAAGTGGGGCAGCAGACATGAGTGGGGCAGCAGACACGAGTGGGGCAGCAGACACGAGTGGGGCAGCAGACATGAGTGGGGCAGCAGACACGAGTGGGGCAGCAGACACGAGTGGGGCAGCAGACACGAGTGGGGCAGAAGACACGAGTGGGGCAGCAGACACGAGTGGGACAGCAGACACGAGTGGGGCAGCAGACACGAGTGGGGCAACAGACACAAATGGGGCAGCAGACACGAGTGGGGCAGCAGCAGACATGTGTAGGCCAGCGTAAGTATCAGCAATGGGGGATGCCTCACTTACCAGTGCTGATGTTCCAGCTGAATCCCGACCTTTACAAGTCGATGGCACTGGCAGCAGCTACAGCTCGGGTCTCCTGCCGGTAAACACAAGTCATGTCCTCGCGGCCTTCACGTATCGAGTTGCCCGCATCTTACATTGGGTTCGGTTCTACGGTTCAGATATCCTCTTCGTGAAAAGGAGCAGGCGAGAGAAGGGAATACTGCAAATGCCCCATCCGTTTCGAGACCTCCTGAGCCTGCTTCTCAGGCTCGGCGCCATCCCCAAGCCTCTTGATGATGCTAATTTTCCTATGGAGTGGGAGGAATGGTCGCAGGGCGATGAAGCTACTATGAAGCTTCCCGATGATCCCGATGCGAGATTCTTTCGGCTGGGTATTGTGGAGGAGAGTGCAACAGGATTGGAGAGGGGGCGAAGGGTAACAGAACAAGATTCAAGCACGTTAGGGAGAAAGGGCGAAGAGCCAAGGCATCTGGCCAAGCAAGTGACGTCAGAGGGGGTGATGTGAACAGAGGGTTTGGCAAAGACGAAGGAGGCGTTTCACATGCATTCGGCATGGCTTCTGCGCGGCCGTTGCCAAGAGGAAAGGTGCCCATCATCCAGTGCGTGGAGGATGCAGAGTTCATGATGAATGCCATCAGCCTCATTGCGAGCCCACCCGCATGCGCCAGCTGCATCCGTTGCTACCGCAGCTAGACCTCCTTTGTCCCATCCATCGCTCTCATCGCCAAGTTTGCCTACCGCCCCCTCGACGTCCTCGTTGACCACTTTCTATCCGTCTTCCCGCCGCACTCCGCTGGGTTCGACTTGCTTGTAAAGGCTATGGGGTTGTCGTCATTCCCCCTGGGCCCGCCTGCGCTGGCCAACCTGGCAAGGCTGCGTGGGGAGATCGAGGCGGAGCACCTGGGCTTCTTCATGTTCATGGCCCTCACGTGGCCCGCCTCCATCCTGGATCTGCCGCAATTCGAGAGCAAACGGGCGGAGGAGGGGGATGGGATCCAAGTGAACAAGAAGGTGGGGAGGAAGAAAGGAAAGTCACGAGGGGAGGAGGAGGAGGAGGATGACGGGGAGGTGTGGGAGGAGTTGCAGTCGTGGTGCTACACGGCGTCAATTGCGTGGCCGTCTGTCATGCGCATTGCATAGTTGAGGAATCCCGATGGCGAGTCGGCAGGTTCAGGTCTGAGTGGTGTGTGCACGGGCAGTGAAGGGCGGCAGAAGCGGGCGGACTTGGACACGCGGAAGGCCAATATGATCAATACAGGGGCGGCAAAGAGGATCAGACAAAGGGTGCGAGACCGCGATTGGGCTGCGTGGAGAAGCCGCACTAGCAGCAGCGGTAGTAGTGCAGTCATGGGAAGTGGCGCTACTGCTGGTATTGGCAGTGTCAGTGATGGGAGCAGTTGCAGAGGGGATGGTGCTGGTGCTTGTGCTGGTGCTAGTGTTGCTGTTGGTGCTGATGGTGGCAAGAGCACTGGGCGAAAGGGAAAGAAGCCGGAGCTACCACCTTACATGATTTCATGGCCGGGGGGAGTCAATCTGGTGGCGTGTCTGCGAGAGATGCTGCTGTGGGAGCCATGCTACCGCCACCCCTTCCCAGCTGCCCCTTCCGTCCGTTCTGCTGTTGCCAACACCACTACTGCATCACCAACCACAACCGCTTCTGCCTCTTGCACCCTTGCTGCTCCAACAACTGTTCCTGCTCCGAGCACTGCTGCCTCGTCTGCCCAACCACCTTGTCAACCCATGATGCCGCCTCCACCCATGCGTCCCTACCTAATGGTTCTGCAACGTGCACTGCAGCTGCAGCCGCACCTGTAGCAGGTGCAGAGGTATATGGTCCCGATGCTCCCAGGGGAAGTAGCTGCGGTGCTGCGGGGTGTGGGAGTGTGGAGGGTGGTGGTGTGAAGCTGAAGAGCTGCAGTGGGTGTGGTAGGGTGGGGTATTGCAGCAGAGACTGCCAAAAGGCGCACTGGCCCTCCCACAAGCTCACATTCCCTGGCAGGACCAACAGGATGAATGGGAAGGTGAGTGATAAAGCAGTGGCAAGGTGAGTGGCAGAAGGAAAGTGGACACCGCAAAAAGGTATGGTAAGAGTATCCACAATGCATCCTGCCTTAACGCCGCTGTCTGCATTTAGCCTAGGAACCTGAAAGCCTCGGACTTATTTGGCTTGACGAGTGAGCAGGTCAAGCGCTCTGCTGAACTTCTTCAATTTGGTGGGACCCAAGAGTGCAGAGATCTTAATTTGGGGGGTCGGTGGGATGAAAGGCATCCAAGAGTGTAAACGGTCTGGACCAGAGTGAGCAGGAGCCCTAGTCTGATCCAGAGGGGGCAAGTGAGGTATCACCAGGAAGTTCTACTACACGGAACACAAGATACGGCAATCGAGCAAGTTCATAGTGATCCAGCAGTAGCAGCGAGGGAGGTCAGCTAGCGGGTAACACAGGGAGGAGGAGAGCAGAGGCCTGCAGGAGGGAGTAGCGGTGGTACAAGGAGAAGGGCCACACAGAGAGTTTCCGACAGCTGTCGCGGTATTGCGGAGCCAAGAGGGCCCCATAATGACCGGGACAGCGCAGAGGCGTTATGGGCAGTAGAGCAGCAAGAATGCAGCAAAGACAGGAGTAGCAAGGAGGAGGAGCGGGGGACGAACAGGGACGAGGGACGAAGGCAGCAAGGGGCGGTGTACATAATTGTACCATAACGCTCAGGAATGTTGTATGAGTATGTTGGGTTACGGGTTGGGGTGTATGTTTGATTTGTGTGACGCGTGTTTCCTTTCTTGTACAGGGCGAGAAGCTGTTGACGCATACAAGTACAGCACAACCGACAGGTGGCGGGGAGCTGCAGTACACCATGCAAGCCGAGCGTGCAGCTGGCAAAGGGCTCGTGCTGGAGCTCATGCAGATCCAAACCGCCTGCGGTTTGTAAATACGGCTCGGTGCCCCGAGCAGGGCCCAAAATTGGTTTAGGCCTACTCTTCCAAATCAGGGGACCAGCCCCTCGTAGAACAGACCCCTAGGGTAGAAATTTCCGTAGCCTGATTTCAGCAGGGTAACTCGGGCACTATGCTGATTTGAGCAGGGTAGATTTGGGCCAACCCTGTTTTGGTTACTGTTTTGTTTGCTACGGGTTTAATAAAATCAGAAATAATGTAATACACCCAAAGTCCAACTCCACTGAAAGTCACACATGAACTACACACCTACTCAGTGCCACCCCCACTGCCTACATCTTCTACAAACTGAGTCTGTGAAGCTCTGGAGGCGTCGAACTCCCTGGTGGATCGCCGCAGCTTCTCTCCACGAAAGATAGCGACCACCTCAAACCAGTTAACATCGTACCGCAGCAGGGAGCAACGCATCAGGTGCTCCAGGCTTGTGTCGCCAAGGCTGCCACGGCCCCACGTCTTGATCAGATTCTGCTTCGAGAAGCCACGCTCGCATTCGACCGTGCTCAATGGCAGCACGGCCACTGACTGCCACATCCGCATGATGTTGGGGAAGGAGACACGCCATGCATCATCCCGCAGCATGTTCGTCAGCGCCTGGTGGAATTCCTCGTTGTTGTGCTGGGCGAACATTGTGGATGTAAACATCCACAGCTCCTGCTGGGCTCTCTTGTAGTCGAACCCTGTGGTGGGGCAGAGTGCGGGTGAAAGCTAAGCCGATGCTCGCAGACACGGGTACGCGTGGGGGACATTAGTCCAACAGGCCGCAGTATGCAGGATGTGCAATTGGTTAACCTCATGTCAGGCATGAAAGTGACAACATACATCATAACTTGTGCAAGCGCCACAGAATGCTTACCTGGCAGCTTGTGGTGGTACAACTTGTGCAGTTGTCCGAGCCACTTCTTGAAGGTTTCCAGTCGCTTCGTGTCGTCAGATACGTACGAGGCAGTGCGAAACAGCTTCGAGCCTTCCAGGAGCTCCAGGTCGTGCATCCGCCACTCCAGCTCCTTGTCAATGGCGCGCACGTACTTGATCGACAGCTCGACGCACGCCATGACATCGCCTTCCGTCTCGTGTCCAGGCAGCGGGCGCTCGTGCAGCGTGAACTCGAACGTGACGGGATTCCCTTCCCCGTCCACGCCCTCCGCCTTCATCTCGCGCTTGTCCTTTGCCCCGTGCCTCTGAATGAACTCGGGAAGCTGCATTTTCTCGCCAGCGCCGAAAGTGTGTGCAGGGTCGCGGAGGGAATACCGCGTCTTCAAACGCATCCTTGTCTGCTGCACGATGTGCGCAACAAGGGTGACGTCCACCTGCACATGGGGATCGCAACGAGTTACTTAATACACCTGCTTGCAAGCGACAACATTGACGCCGGCAACAAAGACGCTTACCTGGCGCTGCTGGAATCGCAGGTTTAGACTGTTCAGCTCCCAAAGCACATCCGCCAGAAAGCGGATGAGCCAGTGGAACTTGAACGAGGTCACCACCTCGTATAGATCCGCCTTGTAATCCTTCAACACTACAATGGCCGCAGGGAGCACGTCTAGCAGGCGCTGTATCGCTTCACCGCGGGCGAGCCATCGTGTGTCGCTAATCCCCTGCGCCTCGAGGTTGGTTTGGCAGAAAATCCGCTGCATCTCTTGAAACTTCGCGTAGTCAACGCTGCTGCGTCTGATGTGGTCAGCGAAGGCGCGCACGACGTCGTCGATCATTCGTAGGTCAGGTACCTCTTCTGCAGCATCACTGGCAGCGAGTGCCTCCCTGTACAATTGGAAACAGGACATGTCGTTAGTCAGCGTCAGCACAGTGGTAAACGAGCAGCAGGGAGCACACAACCGTGATGCTTACCGATGCGCGATACAGTGTGTTGAAGCCAGATGCGGGATGCGCATGCGAAGACGTGTCACGACTCCACGGTTCTTGCCGACCATGACGCTGGCACCATCGGATGCGACGCTGGATATCTTCTGGAGATCCAGCCCGATGCCTGTCAGATACTGCACAACAGCGGATGTGAGTGAGGCACCGTCACAACGATCAACAATAATCAGTGTCAAGAACTCTGTAACCACTGTGGTGCGCTGGAAGAACGTGGCGTATAGAATGAGGTGTTTCCCATTCACACGGTCCGTGCTCTCGTCGAGTTGAATCCCTATCCACAGGGATTCGAGCAGGTGCAGGCGATGTGTCTCTTGAAGGTATGTTGAGAGGGCGCGCAGGTTCTCTTTGAAGTCGTAACTGCCACGGGACAACATAGGCAGTTCAATACCAGTGTATAATATAGAACACAGCAGAAACACCAACTCATGCAGCCACTTACTCTGTATAGTATGCGCCGTAGCCGCCTGCAGGAGGCAGGTTTGGTAACCCCTCCTTCGCCAGAAACCAACACAGCGGGACGAACATCGCTATGGGTGCATCGGCCTTACAGACAAAGTGCGCGATGTGGAGGAGCCGAATGATGTGCCGTGTGGAAGCGTCTGTAGCCTGCCATCGTGTGATAGAGACCTGCTTCGCCTTCTCCGCTTCCGCCTTCTCCTGATTCTCCAACGCCTCCTTGTGTGCACGGGAGGAGGTGTGAGCGCGGATGCTGCCGATCTGGAGGTCCCGAGCACCTTCGCCCTTCGACCCGTACGCGGTGTGCGCCAGTGGATCTCCATGCTTCACACAAATTGCACACTTCAAAGACGGACGGCCGTTAGACATACGGAGCAGACGTAACCACTTGAAGCTACCTGCCCACTGACCCTCAAACGTCTTCTTTACCGACTCATACTCAGCATCCGCCAGAGCGGTGGGTGGCTTCGGGTCGGCCGGAGGAGCTGGGCGCTTGTGGGATGTAGCGTTTTTCGGAGGAGGGGCGCCCCACAGCGTCTGCTGCTTGTACGTAACTCCCACACGCGGTCGCTTGACGGGCGCGGTGCTGACCGTCGAAGGCGAAGCTGTAGGGGGCTTTGACGAGCCCTCGCCTCCTCCAGGAACCAATTCGATGTCAGGATGTGGCTCCCACGCCGTGGGTGAGTCTGGCGGCTCGAACGGATAAACCGTTCCTACGACACATTCAGGTGAAGGCTCGCGAGGCGGCGGCTGAGCGACGGGCACGGCGTAGTTCTGGCTAAGGCGTGGTAAAACGCCTAGCATAGAGAGGCCGTTTCTCGCGCCATCAGGTGGATCGGGCTCTCCAGTGGGCATTGCTGAGGTGAAAGTTGGAGAATGGTTGAGAATGAGGGCCAAGCGAGAGACCCCCTCGTTGAGAACGACCCTCTGGCTGCCTCTCTAGGGCCGTTTCTTCCACGCGGCGGGAAGTGGATGGCCAGCACGGCAGGACTGCTGCTGCATTCTGTTGATAAGGACAGCTTGAAGCTGTCATTGACAGCAAATTCTGCTGTGTTGGCGGTGGGCGTGGCGACGGGTGGCAAGATATTGAGACTGCGTTGGCAGCACTGCTGGAGAAACAACAAATAATGCAACATGGCGCGTTGCCGACAGCGAAGCATTGTTTTACGCGTGGGCACAAGCGACAACCGATGTTTGTGGGGGTGTGGAGCATTTTGTCACAAAGCGGACTGTGGTCTGATTCGCGTAAGAATAGTTTCGGTAAAAGGGTAGTGTACACCACACCCTGATTCCGTCAGGCTAACCTAAAAACCAATCAGGGTAAAAAAAAACACGTTCTATAAAGAGAAGGGTAACTAAATCGCATTCCTGATTTCGGCAGGGTAATCCTGAAAAAATGGCCGACCCCCAGGGTAATCAGGGCGTTTTACCCTGATATTTTGGGCCCTGGCCCCGAGCCTCGCCCATGTGATGGATGTGTGCTAGAAGCGCTAGGCTAGGGCGGAAGAATCTTGTTGTACATAGCTGTGCTGAAACCCTAGTGTGGCTGCTTCGTTGTATGTTTCCCATTCGCTTCAATTTAATCCTGTTGTAACAATCGCAGGCAAGCATGGGCACACTAGGGAACCAGCTAGTCGGTCAGGGGTAGTGAGGTATCACCAGGAAGTTCTACTACACGGTACACAAGATATGGCAGTCGAGCAAGTTCATAGTGATCCAGCAGCAGCAGCGAGGGAGGTCATGCAGTGGGTAACACAGGGAGGAGGAGAGCAGAGGCCTGCAGGAGGGAGTAGCGGTGGTACAAGGAGAAGGGCCACACAGAGAGTTTCCGACAAGGCAGCTAGCTACGCCTTGAGCGTATCTCCTGTACGGTAGGAGAAGGCTTGGTCAGTACCGTATGACAAGTTGGACCTTGAGACTGTAACAGTCTGAGAGCTCAGAGCTGGAGCTACGGTAACAGGCTATTACACTCATCTAGGAACGCATGGTTGTTTTGTGAATAATTGTGACAAAGCGTAGGAAGCAAAGAATGGTTGAAACTAGAACCAGAGAGTTTCAAAGAGAGGCCAGCCACAGTTGACCAATCTTCGCAAGCCTGATTGCTGTGTTTTGAACCCCTTGACTGGACGTGAATCTCCGAGTATGGTGTCAAATGGAATGGGAATGCACCGGAGCGAGGTGCGGGAGTAGCCCGAGTCACGACTATGGGCAGGCGTCCCACGAATGACTCTTATCATCTAGGGGCGTGAGTCGTGACCAACAGTTCCAGGCCTTGGGTTACTCGCTAGTGTGTTGGGGAGCGTGTGGGGCGTGTTGGCCGCAGATGGGGGTGAGCCAGAGGTCGAGGATGGCGAGGGTGACGGGCCAGGCGTAGTGTGTGCTGTCGGGGCACAGGTCAGGGCGCGGGAGAGTCAGCCCCATCATGCCCACCGCACTGGCTGCCCCGGGCTGGGTGGACGGTAGGCGCCTGACAGGGAGGGGTGTGGAGGGCAGACGGAGGAAGATGGGCCAGGCGTAGTGTGTGCCGGTGGCCTTGGCAGAGCCACGTTCATCCTGCCCCGCCCAGTGCACTCACTGGGAGCTCTGGGCCGTGTGGAACCGGCCTGAGAGGGAGCAGGAAGGAGGGGGATGAGGCGGGCGGCAATGAGCAGCATCATGGGCAGGGCGGTGGGGTGGGCTTTCCAGGCGGTTAAAGTGGAAGCAGTGCGGTGCGAGGGTGGAAGGTGTGGTGAAGAGGAATGACATGGCGCCGACAGTGGCAGCATACCCGCACACCGGGGCGCTTTGGGGCGCTCTTGGAAATGAAGAATGTGATACAGTACAGACAGGTGAGTCTGGTGGGTTTGGGGTAACCTGAAGGCATGTGACTTGAAGGCATGTGACACACCCAGCAGCAGCGCACCTGAGGAGCTCGTGTTCAAACGCACCTGAGGAGCTCGTGTTCAAATGCACCTGAGGAGCTCGTGTTCAAATGCACCTGAGGAGCTCGTGTTCAAACGCCATGCCCCGTGCGTTGTTGCTGACGGCGATGAACTCGGGTGGCTTGCTGTCCTCCCTCGCCGCCCACGGCCCCAGCACTGCCACGGCTGAGCCGTCCCTCATGGCTGCTCGCAGCGGGGGCAGCAGGTTGGACTCTGCATGGGGGAAAGAATGGCGCAGCGGATAGAAAGAGGAGGAGGTAAGTCCACAGGACCAGCAGCGCCATGCTTCATTACTGCTGATAGTGGGGCCAACAGGTGGGAGTCTGGATGGGGGAGGGACTGGGGAGGGGCGGGGGAGCAAGAGGAGAAGCTAAGCCCACGGTCCCGATACATTCAGTGCAGAGCAGCTCCTCTTGACTGCTAGCAGCGGAGGAGCAGGTGGAGTCTGGATAAGAGAGGGAGGGGGAGATGACCTGCGGCCGAGCCAGAGGAGGACATAAGCCCAGTGCACCGACATAGTTTTTGCAGAGGGGCTTGTCATGACTGTTAGTAGTGGTGGGAGCAGGTGCGGAGTGTGGATGGACAGAGGAGATGGCGCAGGGGGGAGCAAGAGGAGGAGCTCAGCCCATGGCGCCAACACAGCCGGTGCGGCCGGGGGATGGTCATGGCTGGCAGCAGCGGCAGTAGCACGTGCGAGTGTGGATGGTGGGGGGAGCAGGAAAGCGGAGAGAGTAAGGCCATGTATGGAGCAGCATGGCGCATGATGCGAGCGCGCTACATGGCCACACACACAGCGACGTCAGAGTGAACACACCCAACCAGTAGGGCACCGAACCAGGGTTGCACCTACCCAGCAGAGCACCGAAGGCGCGGGCGGTGGGTTGCTGAATGAGGTCGTGCAGAGTGGTGCCCACCAGCGCCATGTCATACTCGCCCCCACGCCCCTCCCTGCCGCTGCTGCCACCCCTGCTGCTCTCCTCGCTGCTGCTACTACTGCCGCTGTCCCCACTGCTCGCATCACTGGTGCCAGCACTGCTGCTCTCATGACGGCGCGAGGCAAAGAGGGTGAGCTGTGGCCCCACGAGGGCGGGGTCGCTCATCCACGCGGGGAACACGGGCTTCATGGCGCCACACTGCGACACGTACGTCAGGTTGAACGCCCAGGAGGGGCTGTCCGCTGTAGCTTTGGCCTTGTACCTGGTGGGGCGGGTGCGGAGGGTGGGGCGGCAGAGCGGTCAGACAGGGGCGGGAAAGACGGGGATGGGAACACGGGCTTCATGGCACCACACTGCGACACGTATGTGAGGTTGAAGGCCGAGGGGGGGCTGTCCGCTGTTGCCCTCACCTTGTACCTGGTGGGTGGGTGGGTGCGTGGGGCGCAGTGGGTGGGTGGGTGGGTTGGTGGGGCGCAGTAAGTGGGAGGCGGGGTCGCCCATCGACGCGAGGAAGACGGGCTTCACGGCGCCACACTGCGAGATGCAGGTGAGGTTGACGGCCGCTGCTGGCCTGCCCGCTGCTGCTCACACCACACCTTGTACCTCGTGGGACGGGTGGGACGGGTGGGACGGGTGGGATGGGCAGAGCAGGGCAGGTGGGGCGGGTGGGAGGGGCGAGGTGGGACAGCGGGGTGGAGTGGGACAGCGGGGTGGAGTGGGCGGCAGGAGGGTGCGAACGCAGAATGGGATGGGGTGGATGGGATGGGACACAATGGAACAAGACTGTGTGGGATGGGATGTGTGGGCACAGCACGTACAGGGCGCGGCCATAGCCGTTGAAGCACGTACAGGGCGCGGCCATAGCCGTTGATGCACGTACAGGGCGCGGCCATAGCCGTTGATGCACGTACAGCGCGCGGCCATAGCCGTTGAAGTTCTCCCCGTGGAAGAAGAAAGAGGAGCCCGGCTGCTGACACACGCCCGTCGAGATGAGCTCGCCCGTGCTGCTGTTGATTGGCAGGTAGATGGAACCGTTGCCACGTGGCACACTGCCACAGGCCAGCATGTTGGGCCAGAACACCTGTGCCGAGGCGGGAGAGTGTGCGGCAGGGGGAGCGGGAAGAAGAAATGAAAGAAGAGGACAGCATGGTGCGAGGGGAGAGGTGTAGGTAGGTAGTGGGTATTGAGAGGTAGTGGTGGTGGAAGCGAATCAAGACAAAGGAGAAGAGGGGAGTAGAGAAAGGTAAGAAAAAGAGAGGGAACGGTAGAAACGAGTTGGCCAACCTAGGAGGCTCCAGCAGCGGCACGACACAGCTGTGCACGGCTCACCTCTGACTTTACTGCCTTGTATATTTGACACCTGCCATGGAAGATCCGCCTTGGGCTTGCCTCCTCACCTTGGGCTTGCCTCCTCACCTTGGGCTTGGCAGCAAACTTGGTGAGGAAGGCGGCGCGTGAGGGGGAGCGGAGGAAGAAGCGCAGGAAGCCGAAAGTGTAGCGCAGCTGGGAGTCCCCGAGGAACAGCAGCGAGCGACCGTTGAAGCATGCGTGCAGCACGGAGGGGGAGAGGCGGCGCAGGCGACACGCGAGGGGCTGCCAGAGGTGGCCCATCCAGTAGCCCGCGTGGTGGGATGCCGCTAGGAGGGGGGGTGTACAAAAAGGCAGGGTGGCTCTGAGTGGGGAGAGGTGGATGGGGGAGGGGGAGGGGGGATGGGAGGAGGAGGGGGAGGGGGAGGGAGAGGGGGAGGGGAAGGGGGAGCGGGAGAGAGGAGAGGTGGCAATGTGAAAGAATACTAGCACAGCTGGGAGTGACGGAGTAGAAGCAGGGGGCGCCCGTGAAAGCACGTGTGCATGGTGGGGGGGAAGAGGCGGCGCAGGCGACACCCGTGGGGCTGCGAGAGGTGGCCCATCCAGTAGCCCGCGTGGTGGGATGGCGCGAGGAGGGGGGGTGTGCAGTACGGCAGGGAGGCTCTGACAGGGGGAAGGAAGAGGGGAGATGGAGGAGGAGCGAGAGAGGTGGCGTTGTGGAAGGATGGCTGCAGAGAGGGAGAGAGGGAGACGAGGGGAACAGGGGCAAACAAGGGAGTTTGTTGAGGGTAAACAGAGGGAGGCAAAGCGAGAGGCACGGAGGGAACAAGTGAGGTGTTGAGGGAGGGGAAGAAGGCATGAGGTGGGTTATGCGTTGTAGGAGGCTCCTCAAGAAGTGGTTTTGGGCCGGCAGAGCGGGATGATCAGAAACGTGTGCGGTGGGCAGCAGTGATGAGAGGTGGCAGGCTGAGAGAAGGAGAGCTTTGAGAGATAAGAGAGAGGGGAGAGGGGGGTGGAATGGGGTGAGCTGGAGAGACGAGGGAAGTTGTGTAAGAGCAGGGAGATAGGAGTGAGGTAACTCTGGGCGTTGAAGGGAGGTGAGGACAGGTGGGACACACTGCAGCAGTCCCCTGAACGCCCCATTGCATGGCATGGCATGGCATGGCATGGTACGCACCTGTGTGCGTGAAGGGAGAAGGTGGGCGGCGCCGATGCTTGAATGGCGTGCGAGTGCACCACCGTGTAGCTTCAGGTGGAGGAAATGGGGTGGGAGGGAAGGAGAGGAATCGAATTAATGGGAAGCGATGAAGGGAAATTGATGTACCGAGTGCATGTTGACTTGGGGATGCCACGCATGCAGCCACGCATACACCCATGCATGCCCCCACACATGCCCCCATGCATGCCCTCATGCATGCACCCATGCATGGCCCCACGCATGCACCCATGCATGCGCCCATGAGTGTGGCCTCTCAGAATCAGTTGTTTCACAACCCTCCAAGGCAGTTGCGTGAACCTGCACACCCCTTGACTCTCTCCCCCCTCCCCCTCTCCCCGCCCCTCCGCCTCACTTTTTAAGCCCCAGTGGGGGTTCCCCTTCCATCCTCCCCCCCACAACCCCCAACCCCCTCGTTCCCCTACCCAACCCCCTTCCCCCTACCCCCCCCGCCCTCACTTGGAGAACCCCCCGTCGAAGGCGGTGCGGGCGTTGGAGCGCAGGAGGAGGGCGGTGGCGGAGAAGAGCAGGTGCAGGGAGAGGGTGTAGCGTCCTGGCAGGGGCAGCTGGTAGCACACCTGGGGGAGGGGGGGGAGGGATGGGAGGGGATGGGAGGGGATGGGAGGGGATGGGAGGGGATGGGAGGGGATGGGAGGGGATGGGAGGCAGGTGAGAGGAGGGGTGCGTGATGAAAATATTGGCGGACGAAGAAGCGGTCGGGGAAAGGGTAGGGTAGCGTGGATGCGATGGCATGGTGGAGAGGGACGTATTGTTCCATGGGGAGGGACGCGTGGGTGGGAGGGCTGGGAGGGTATTCACCTGGTGGGACGAGTTGCCAGGGTGGTATGTCACCTGCGCTGCCATGCGCACATCCACACCCTCCCCTTCCTCCACCTCCGCCTGCTCCGCGTTCCCCCCTGTCTCCCCGCCCTCCCCCTGTCCTCCCGGCCCCCCCTCCTCCCCCTGCTCCCACGCCTCCAGCAGCACGGCGGCCCGCCCAGCAGCGGCCCTCTCATGCGCGCTCACAGCCACCGGCACCTCCGTCACGCACGCACTGCCCTGCCCCGCCACACCCGCGCTGCTCCCACTGCTGCTACCGCCGCTGCCGCTGCCCCCCTCGTGGGCATGAGTGCTGCCGTCGGTGCTCCCCCGGCGGCGCTGCAGCGCAACCAAGGCCACCAGGAACGCCCTCTGCCTGACGGGGGACAGGAGACACTAGTTAGTCAGGTTTTTAATGGGGGTGACACGGAAAGGGAGCGTGAGGGCAGGAGCAGCAAGAAAAGGAAGGGGCGGAGGCACGAAAGAGTGGATGATGATGTGCGAGGAAGAAGACAGAAACACGGGCACAGCGAGATGCATGCGCACACAGCCATGGCTTATTGGCAGCAACGGCCTACCTGCACCCGTTGTCAAACGGCCTCTCATTGGCGTCCAGCACTGCACGGCGCACACAGAGGGCAGCAGGAATGGTTGAAAAGGCAGGAAGCGGTGGAGATGAGATGAGAGCATCCCCACCGCACAAGGACATGAGATCACCTTCCCAATCCCCCACCATAGCCCCCACTGGCCACACACAGCCCCCACTGGCCACACACAGCCCCCACACTGGCCACACATAGCCCCTACGCTCCTCCCACACTGCCCGCAGCACCTCTGCTCCTCTTCTCACAACACGGCGTAGCATGGCAACATGCATTATGCCGCACGCTGCATGAGTCGCTTCTCTAACAATGTCAGCTTAGCTCATCCGCCTCTCCCATAGGTTCATCGCCGCAAGTCTGACCTCTTTCCTCTCCCCATTCCCCACCCCTTCCCCCTCTCCCCCCTCCCCCCTCTCCCCTCTCACCCTCTCCCCTCCCCCTCCTCACCTCACCTCGCACCGTGAAGCACACCTCCTCGTTCACCCTCGCCTCCGCCACGCCCCCCTGCCCGCCCTCCACCCCTTTCCCCTCCACCCCCTCCCCCTCCACCACCACGCGTCCAAACGACGTGTGTTCCTCCGCCTGCCACGCGCGCACGTCCTCCTCTGAGAGGGCAGCGCACTCGCATGCTGCTTGCTCTGCTTGCTCCGCCGCCTCTGATGGACCCCCCGCCCCACTGCTGTTACTGCCAGCGGACGTGCTGCCATCCGAAGCATCAACGGTTGAGATTGAGCCATCTGAGGCCCCAACATCTGTGCTCGCACCATCTGTAATCCCAACGGCTGCAGCACCTACAGCTGCAGCATGTGCTGGTGGAGGGCTCACCCGCCTCCGCAGCTCCCGCTG
The DNA here is from genome assembly GCA_947470075.1 of Closterium sp. Yama58-4. Classification (NCBI taxonomy): domain Eukaryota; kingdom Viridiplantae; phylum Streptophyta; class Zygnematophyceae; order Desmidiales; family Closteriaceae; genus Closterium; species Closterium sp. Yama58-4. The sequence continues at coordinate 666,183 of CANIUD010000696.1, forward strand.
TCGCCGCCTTAAGCCACGGGCCTTGCTGCTCCGCTACCCTTCCCGCGCCCGCAGCTTCACCCGCGTCCACCCTGCGCGCAACTGCATCAGATGCACCCGCGCCCGCAGCTTCAGAGTCAACAGTCCCCAACGCAGCGGCACTGTCGACCCATCCTCCCGAACCCTCCCCTATGGCCACCTGTCTCGCGCCCTCCCCTATGGCCACCTGTCTCGCGCCCTCCCTTATGGCCACCTCTCCCGCGCGTCCCACTACCAGGCGCGGAGCCACGCCCGCCTGAGAGGCGAACAGCGCGCAGCCCCACGGGAAGAGCGCCGCCCATGCCTGGCCGCCCGCGGCTGCGGGAAGGATGGGGGAGGGGGAGAGGGGAGGGGAGGTGACGGGCGGAAGAGGGGAATGTCGCAGCACGGCGCAGAGCGGCGCTGTACTGCACGCACTCTGTCGCTGAAGAACGTAGGACACCTCGACGACCTCTGCGATGAGTGTACGAAACCTGGGCAACGAGCGTACGAAACAGAGCCGACGCGCGTGCGATAAGTCGGCGACGAGCGTGCGACAAGTCGGCCACGAGCGTGCGATACCTTGGCGACTAATGTAGGATCGCAGCAGCAGCACAGCGAGCGCGAGGGCGAGCAGCGCCTGCGTGCTGATGAACGCTCCCGAGGCGCCGTGAGCGCGGCGAGCTGCGCGGAATGGCGGGGCGGAACGATCGGGGGAAGGATAGGGGGGAAGGATGGGGCGCGAGGCGCGGGAGAGGAACGAAACCGAGAGGTGGAGAAACGGGCAGTGGGCCGCGGCAACCCAACGTCGCGAATGCTTGCTCTACTCCCTAGCGGAAAATGGAGCGAAAGCGGTTGGGCGGGACTAATCGCAGCACGTACCGCGAGCCATGCGCGTCCACCATCAGGTGCTCCGCTGTCAACGGGACGAGGGTAGCAGCTTCGGGCGCGTCAGCAGCGAGCAGGTTGGCAGGCGCGTTTAGAGACTTCATCGCGGACAAAATAATCACATAATTTGACGGAGTAAACAAGTACGCGAGCCACGTAGCAGTTGGGAAGGGAAGCATGCCCGTGGCTTATGTATTTGCCGAAAATTGTGCGACCAATCGCAGCCGCACATCTCGAGAGTGTTCAGCCCTGCTTCCGTGAGGCGATAGCATCAATCTTCAATTCGACGCATGAAATCCCATGCTGCTGGGTCCACGCTGGTTTCCGCACGCTGATTTCGCGCCGCAGCGCATGGAAGTAGCACGTAAATGTTCGACTCTGGTTCAGTTGTTGAGTGCAATTCACTGATAACCTATTGGTTAAAGCAAGTATACATTTAAGTTGGGTTCGGAGTTTGAATAGTGTGCCTCATGAAATCTCCACAATGGCTCTGTTCTGTAGGCTCTGGCGGTGGGGGGGCGAGGGGAAATAGGTAGCTTCCCCCACTGCGTTATTTGGGTTCGAAAGGCGGTCAGCCCGCAAAACGTTGCCGAGCCAGCCATTTCCCCTCCGAACCTGTTCGAGGGGAAATGGCTACAGAACAGCCATTTACCCTGGTGGGTTTTGGCCCTCCTCTGGCAAAAGTCAAGTCATTCGCCCCGCCCTACGAAACCCGCTTTTTCAGGGCGAGGCGAGAGACATGGGAGGGATGTACGGTGGGTGGGGACACCCATCTACTACCCTCTGTCGAAGAGAAAAGGCCCCGACCTCGCTTGGGCGAAGTCGACCAGGAATTTCGGAACAGAACGGTGTTCGTTTCGTGGTCATCGGCGACTTCGGGGACTTTTATCTGTGTTCGACGAGTCGTTTGTCGACAAGATTAAATGGTCGAGGTAGAAGTGTTTCCACTGCTCGATCAAAGTCTTAGTCTACGAAGAGCTCATCGACGGGAGTAAAACAGCGTCGAAGACGCGCCGTTCTGATGGACGGAATTGGCAGAATTGGTGTTTCGACGGATTGGTGGTCGACAGAATTGAGTTCGACGAGTGTTTCGTCGAGCAGAGCGATTCTGGTCGACCAGAATTACTTAGATCTGAAATTTGCAATGTGCGCGAATTTCGCCCAATCACGGAACAGCAAAATTTCGACCAATCAGGTAATTTCGGAAATTGTACTCCCCAGGAGAATTCGATTCAGTAAGGAAACAGAACCTGAAACACGTTTTTACTAACAGTAAAAACGTGCACAACTATGAACGTTGTAAACCTGAGAAACTACCAACTCAGGTGAAATCTGCATGCGTTTGTCGTTTCACCTGCCGTTGCTGACTCGACAGATTCAGGTGCTTGTCGAGGAACGTTTCTACAGGGTTCGTTGCCTTTGCTATTTGGTTCTCCTTGCTTGTACCATATTCTTGTTCTATCAATTTCCTTAGTGAAACTCTGCTTGAATTCTACTAAGTCATTTTCAGCACTCTTGAGAATCACTGCCAGAACTCTGACCGTGTGTCCCACGCTAGTTAAGCTCTCCCGTAGAATAGTATTCTCCGCATGGTGCGGTGAGCGTGGAAGGCCCCGTGTTAGAACCTTCAGAATAGCCGACTTCAGCGTCCATTACCTAAGTTGTAGGCCGGCAACCAGCTAGACTGCCATGGATGACCAGGAGGTCGCAGCAGGAGTAGAAGATACTTTGCAGGCGCGGTTGGATGGTGTTCGGGCACGCCACGAGGCTGGCGGGTACGGCGAGGCGGACTTGGAGATTATGCTCCTTGGAACTCGTGCGCAGTGGGCGCGTGAGCATCCCCCTCCCCGTGCAGAAGCGGACGGTGCGTCCGCCTCTCCCCGACCCGTGCACAACGAAGGCGATGGCGGAAATGTTGTCGGCGGTGGAAGCACGAGGGTTCGCGGAGTGATTCGACCCGTCGAAGTAAGCATTGGCGGAGTGCTAGCGCAAGTGCTGCGATCGTCTGCGACTGGAGGCAGCTCGAACGGCAACATCGATGGCCGACGTCAATCTCCTCTGCGGAGTGGAGTCAGGCCGACTTCGGCAACTCATGCGTCGGCTGGTCGAGACGGAGGCATCGCGCCGGCGTATGGCTACTTCAAATTTTCGCCGGACAAGATCGCTGTGCCGAAGCCGCTCGAAGGACGACACGACTTGATCACATGGATTGAGTCCATCGAGCCGCAGCTGGAGATTGCCATATTGAAGAAGTTCGTCGACGGCAATGTTGCGACGCCGGACGCAGACGACTCTGAACTCTGGGCGGAATTTCGCGCTGCTCATCTACTAACCTTCATGGTCATTTCGAGGTGTTGTTCGCCTCTGGTGCAGGTCGCATTGACGTCGTGCAGACAACAGGTGGATGCTGGCTACCAAGCGTGGCAGTACATTATGCGCACGTACAAAGCAACGGACGACCTCTACATCAGCCAGCTGGAGAGGAAATTGGCCAACCTTCGGATGGGCGAGCAGGAATCGGCGACCGAGTACTGCAATCGAGCGTGACGCATTTTGGCCGACATGCGGATGGCTGGCTTCGAGTACTCGGTGGCGTCGTATGTCACGCATGTCATCAATGGCCTCCCCTCGAGCTACAATCTGATGCGCCGGATGCTGATAATGCCTGGCGCGCGTGAGTCGCTCAACGAGGACACGCTGTCGAGCCAGATCATCAACGACGAATTCATGCAGGAGTCTGAGCGGTCTTCAGAGCTCCTTCCGCAGGCCAACTACGTTGCTCCGACGAAGCAGGGACGTCAGACGGGGCAGCGCGGAAAGTCGGGCGGAAGTGGAGGCAGTGGCGGGAAGTCGTCGAACGCGAAATCGACGGAGGGCGCCGATCGCGGAAAATCGGCGAAAGGAGGAGATCGCGGCAGCAGTGGCTCGCGTCGAGAAGGACGGCGGTGCTACATCTGCGATGCTCCCGACCACCTCTCATATGATTGCCTCGACCGAGACGAGTCTGATGACGACCGGGACGCCAACCGCAAGAAGGGCGAAGGTGGCCGTCGTCGTCGAGAAAACCAGCCGCGCAAGGAGAAGCAGGCGTCGAAGACGGCTTCGACGAAGGATGCTGACTCCTCTGACGGCGATGCTCGTGGTAAGGAGGCTTCGTGCTCGATGGTCAGCGTGGTGGAGCCGACGATTTTGCTGGCGCTGGAGGCTGGCGAGGACTTCAAGGCGGTCGCTGCTGCTGTGGAGGCGAACCCGACGGTCGTGCTGCTCGACAGTGGCTGTTCCCACCATCTGATGGGAACGAAGGAGGCGTTCGTCGAGATGAAGCCTCGCGGCGATGTCAAGCATGTGCGTGGCTTCAACGGGGCGCTGCAGAACGTCGAAGGCCGTGGCACCGTCGCTCTGCAAGGGGAGACGGGGAAGCAGATTCTCGTTCCTGATGTGCTCTACGTTCAAGGCGTCCATTCGAACTTGTTGTCTTCCGGCCAGCTCAAGGAGCACGGCGTGAAATTCCAGGACGATGGCGTGGAGCTGGTGCTGGTGTCTTCTGCCGGCGATGTCCTTGGTCGCGCCCGCTACTCTGGCAGAGTGCTCTGCACGGACCTGCGCCCCTGCTCGACGAAGTCGACGGCGACTTCGACGGAGGTTGTGGCTCTGCGGACGATTGTGTCGGCGACGAAGTCTACCCCGGGCCAGCTGCACGCTCGCCTTGCGCACGTCGGCATCGACACGATCAAGAGCTCGGCGAAGCATGAAGTCGCCGCTGGTCTGGACATTAAAAAGTCGACCGCCGATGATCTGCCGTGTACCTCCTGCGTTGGCGGCAAGCTTGCACGGCATACCTTCCCCGACCAAGGATCGGACGCCAAGAACGCGCTCGACGTGGTCCACATCGACCTCTGCGGACCGTTTCGCGTGGCCGCCGCTGATGGCAGCCTCTACTTCCTGCTACTGAAGGATAGAAAGACGCGCTACGTGTGGGTTCGGCCGATCGCGAAGAAGAGCGAAGTCCTGGTCGTCTTCGACAAGTGGCTGAAGGAGGTGGAGCGGCAGACGTCGAAGACGGTGAAGAAGCTGCGTTCTGACCGTGGCGGGGAGTTCCTCGGTCGTGCCTTCACCGCTCTCGTCGAGGACAAGGGAATCCTCCACAATCTGACGTGCCCCTACACTCCGCAGCAGAACGGGATGGCCGAGCGGGAGATGCGCACAGTGGTCGAGGCCGTGCGAACGATGCTTCTGCACATGGGCGTGAAGCATCACTGGTGGCACCTCGCTCTGCGGCAGGCTGTCTGGGTGCGCAACTGCCTCGAGCGGGCCTCACTGCCGAAGGGGACGACGCCCCATGAGCTGCTGTTCGAGGAGAAGCCGGATCTGACTCTGGCGCACGTGTGGGGCTGTATGGTGCAGTTCATGGTCCCCGAGCAGCAGCGCGGCGGGAAGCTGGCGCCGAAGGCTCGTTGGGGTCTTCACCTCGGAGTGTCGCTCGAGAGCAAGGGTTGGGAGGTGCTCGATCTGACTGCCAACAAAGTCGTCACGACGGTCGAAGCGATCTTCTACGAAAACCTGTCGATGGAGAAGTGGAAGGCGGAGTACGGGCCGGCGTCGACGAGGACGCCCTCTGCTCCGCCGCCACCGCCCGATTCCTCTTCGACGGTTCCTCCGTTGCTCGCCGACGTGGACGAGCCTGATGACGAGGACATAGAAGAAGTCCCGCTCCCTCCTCCTGTTGTGCCCTCGTCGGCCGCCGGCGATGAGGGGAGACTTTGCTCGTCGCCTGCGGCGCCGACCGGTTGCATCGCCGGTGGCCGACGTGACGAGAAGGTCAGCGACGGGAAGCGGCAGACGACAGGGGAGCTGTCGGCGTCGAAGCCAACTTCAGAGAACCAGCTGGCAGAGGCGCCGAAGCAGACTGCATTGGAGCCATCAGCAGAGGTGCCAGCGTCAGGGGAGCCGTTGGCAGAGAAGCCGATTCTGGGGGAGCAGCTGGTAGAGGAGCTGCCGCCAGGGGAGCAGTTCGACGACGACTCGTCGAGCGACGACGTTGTGGAAGTCGTCGGTGCGGACGGTGGCGGTGAAGAGGGCCTGTCGACAAAGAGCAGTCCGACGACAGCGACGCGGTAGAGGTCGCGGTCGACGACGTGAAACTGCGACGGTCTGCCCGCTCCAACATTGGCAAGCCGCCGGAGAAGCTGAGCTACCACGCTTGTCTGCCACCAACCTCCTACAGCACTCTGCTCGACGACGCGCAGGACGACGTTGTTCTGCCCGAGCTCGACCCCGACATGCACGCCGATCCAGACCATCGCTGGGACATCGCCAACATGACGGTGAAGGAGGCGTTAGCGAGCTGGAAGGGCGCAGCTGTGAAAGCGGCCATGGACGAAGAGATCAAGAGTCTCATCTCCAACGGAACGTGGGAGCTGGTCGAGCGTCCGCGCGGTGTCAACATTATGCAGAACCGCTGGGTGCTCACAACGAAGTACCACGTCGACAATACGGTCGCCCGCGAGAAAGCGCGTCTGGTGGTGAAAGGCTTCACGCAGGTCTACGGCGCAGATTACGAGGAAACGTACGCGCCGGTGGGGAGCTACGTAACTCTGCGGATCTTCCTCAGCATTGTAGCAGTTCTCGATCTGCACCTGATGCAGCTGGACATGAAAAACGCGTTTCTGCAGAGCAAGCTGGATCGCGTCCTCTACATGTATCAGCCCGACTACTACAACGACGGAACCGGTCGCGTCTGCAAGCTGCTGAAGAGCTTGTACGGGCTGAAGCAGAGTCCGCTGCTGTGGTACTCGGCGCTCGACGCGGTGCTGACTGGCGCTGGCTGGCAGAAGAGTCAGGTCGACGAGGCACTCTACTTCAAGATCGGCGACGACGGAGTGGCGTGCTGGGTGCTCGTCTACGTCGACGATCTGCTCGCCGCAAGCAGCAGCACTGCGATGCTGAAGGAGCTGCTGGAGGCCGCCTTCGAGCTACGCGAGATCAGCCCGGTCGAGAAGTATCTCGGGCTGGAAATCGTGCGCGACCGTCCTGCGAGGAAGCTGTGGCTGCACCAGCAGTCGTACGTCGACAAGCTGCGTCGGCGCTTCATCGACGAGGAGCAGACTGGGCGAGTGCCGAAGACGCCGGTCTCCGTCGACGCCTACGCAGAGCTGATGTTCGACGACGAGGAGTTTCAGTCGCGCGAGGAAGCAGAGTATCGGCAGAAGGTCGGCTCGCTGCAGTTCGCGGCCACCACGACGAGGCCGGAGATTGCCTTCGCCTGCAGCAAGCTCGGATCAGGCCTGACGGTGCGGAGCGACAACCACTGGCGTGAGGTCGATCGCTGTCTGCACTACCTCGCTGAAACTCGTGACGCCGCTCTGGAGTTCGGCGGCGGACCAGAGTCGCTGGTTCTGGTCGGCTATGCAGACGCCGACGACGCTGGCGACAAGCAGAATCGGACGAGCACGGGCGGCTACATTTTCATCTTCGGAGGAGCTGCATTTTCGTGGTCGAGCCAGCGCATCAAGTGCGCAACGCTTTCGTCGACCGAATCAGAGTACGTCGCGGCCACCGAAGCCGGCAAGGAGGCTCGCCGTCTGCGCTTCCTCCTTGCAGAATTCCGCCTGCTCGACCCAAGGAAGCCGACTGTTCTGCACGTGGACAACCAGTCGGCAATCAAAGTCGCAGAGGGCTTGGGGCTCAAGGGCAACCTCAAGCACATGGAGCAACGCTACGCCTGGCTGCAGCAGATGGTGAAGCGCGGGAAGATTGCTCTGCAGTACATCCCGACCTCCGAGCAGCCGGCAGATTTTCTGACGAAGGCGCTGCATTTTCCGGCTTTCAACCGGTGCTCCGTCGCAATCGGCCAAGTGCGTCTGGCCGACGTGGGCGACGGGGATGACGAGGTGCAGCAGTAGGTGCCGTGTCCTTCTACACGGTTGGTGCGGTGACATGCGTGCTATGTGATGAGTGCACGCAGACGGATTTTCTCCTTGACCTCTATCCCTCTGGGTTCTAGGTGGACCTCTAGTATGCGTGCCCAAGCTTGAGCTGGGCAGGGGAGTGTCGAAGAGAAAAGGCCCCGCCCTCGCTTGGGCGAAGTCGACCAGGAATTTCGGAACAGAACGGTGTTCGTTTCGTGGTCATCGGCGACTTCGGGGACTTTTATCTGTGTTCGACGAGTCGTTTGTCGACAAGATTAAATGGTCGAGGTAGAAGTGTTTCCACTGCTCGATCAAAGTCTTCGTCTACGAAGAGCTCATCGACGGGAGTAAAACGGCGTCAAAGACGTGCCGTTCTGATTGACGGAATTGGCAGAATTGGTGTTTCGACGGATTGGTGGTCGACAGAATTGAGTTCGACGAGTGTTTCGTCGAGCAGAGCGATTCTGGTCGACCAGAATTACTTAGATCTGAAATTCGCAATGTGCGCGAATTTCGCCCAATCACGGAACAGCAAAATTTCGACCAATCAGGTAATTTCGGAAATTGTACTCCCCAGGAGAATTCGATTCAGTAAGGAAACAGAACCTGAAACACGTTTTTACTAACAGTAAAAACGTGCACAACTATGAACGTTGTAAACCTGAGAAACTACCAACTCAGGTGAAATCTGCATGCGTTTGTCGTTTCACCTGCCGTTGCTGACTCGACAGATTCAGGTGCTTGTCGAGGAACGTTTCTACAGGGTTCGTTGCCTTTGCTATTTGGTTCTCCTTGCTTGTACCATATTCTTGTTCTATCAATTTCCTTAGTGAAACTCTGCTTGAATTCTACTAAGTCATTTTCAGCACTCTTGAGAATCACTGCCAGAACTCTGACCGTGTGTCCCACGCAAGTTAAGCTCTCCCGTAGAATAGTATTCTCCGCACCCTCGATGGACATGCCTTCCTGCTGCGCGTAACCCTGAACGAAAAGCACAACCCGATCGAGGAAAAAAAAACGCCCGGCCATCTTGGCGAGGGGGAGAGCGAGGAACTGACAGTGGAAAGGGAGAGTGGCCAATTGGGGGGTTGTGGAGAAGCTCTCGTCACCAAATGACAGGAGCGAACAACATGATAGCACTACATTAAAACCGGAGGTCTAAGAGTTTCTAACTTAGGAGCTTGGTTGGGGCAAGGGACGTGAGTGGCGCGCGAACTATGGTGGTGGCGATATTTGTGGACGAGCATCGTAGAGCTTGAGTACCTCGCGTGTGTAACCAGATCTTGAATGCTACGTACGAAATAGATAGCAGCAGTTTCGGACGGGCTTCAAATATTTGTGCGAAATCGTCACTGCTATCGCTCTCGCTAGTACAGTAAATTCGTGTGACAAAATTTGTACCGACAACTTGCGAAGTGGGTCACTTCCAACTGGGTCACACCCAACCGAAGTTAGGAAGGTTGAGGCAGTTTAGGCCTGTTTGGGACTCCGGTTTTAAGTAATAAGGGTACATTCCGCTCAGGACATGTCACAAAAGAAAGTGTCACAAATGTATTTGTTACTAATTGTGATACTCCGAAATCAATGTTCCTGACTAATTGTGAATCTCTGAAAACAATTATCGTGACTAATTGTGATACATTGATGTCAAAATCCTGTCAAACATTGCATGTTTATATTGTGTAGGCTATAGTGGGTTTAGCCTTAGAGGGTACACAAACTTAGGGTTTCCTACTTGTACCCAACTTCTTGCTTGTTCACTCATTCCTGTTCCTTTCATTTGGACATGGTTTCAGAGCAGGTCCTTCGCTAGGACCTAATTTTTTTTCGGGCCCACCACTACTGACTGCCTACTAGCGCCCTCGTGCGCCCTACTGTCGGAGCGCTCTCTAGCGCCTCCCCCCAGCGCCCTCGTGCGCCTCTCTTTAACGGCCCCTTAAGGCCCCGCGACCCGCGACCCGCCCCTTAGTGACCTGCGCGCCGCCCCTTAGAGGCCCCGTCGACCCTGCGCGCCGCTCCTTAGAGGCCCCGCTTGTCAGAATAACTGAACGAGGAATGGATGAACTAGCAGGAAGGTGGGTACAAGTATGAAACCCTAAGTTTGTGTACCCTCTAAGGCTAGACCCACTATAGCCTACACAACATAAACATACAATGTTTGACACACCCCCATAGGCGAAGTGGGAGACAACCAGAGGGTCACAAGACCAGTCAAAGCAAAGCAAAGCAAAGCAAAACAGGCTCAGGGTGGATCTCAAGGATACCACACAAATTCCGAGCACAAGCAAGCGGTCACAAGACCAGTTCACATGCAGTTTGATAATGTAGCAAGACATACAGTGATCACAACCTAGCAAGTGTAAACATGCAGGTATATATATATAGAGATCACAGTACAAACAGAGTCAAGAAGTAAGCAAGTGAGGTCCAGCAGGCACAAGGCCTAGAAGAGTACAGAAACGCTGATGGTCACAAGGCTGAAGCGCCTTGGTGAACATATCAGCAAGGTTGGCCTCAGTGGCCACGTAACGCAGACGTAGCTGACCACGCTGCTGCAGCTCTCGAGCAAGGAAGTACCGCAGGGCAATGTGCTTCGTTCTGTGCTCCAGTCTGTGCTCCTCACACAAGGCAATGGCAGCCTGGTTGTCGACGTACAGCACTGGAGGAGAACGAGGCCGCTCTCCCAGGTCAGTCAGCAGGTAGGTCAGCCAGCGCAGCTCCTGGGCAGCCATGGCTGTGGCGTAGATCTCAGCCTCACAACTGGAGCTGAGAACAGAAGAAGAGCGTGTAGAACGCCAAGAAACTGAGCCGGAGCCAAGGCTGAAGGTGTAACCCTGAGACGACCGCTGAGTAGCCTGGTCGTCCGCCCAAGAAGCGTCTGAGTGTCCAGTAAGTACAACTCGGTCTCGCCCTCCAAGCACTAGCCCCATGCCCGACGTACTGCACAAGTAGCGCAACACCCTCTTAGCGGCATCCATGTGCTCCTTCCTGTGACGGCCAGGAGCGACATAGCGTGCAAGGATGCTAAGAGGGTATGCAAGGTCAGGTCGAGTGCAGGTCATCAGGTACATGAGGCAGCCCACAAGCTCTGGATACGGGCCACTCGGCTCTACGGACTCATCCGAAGGCAGAGCTGAGAGCGAGTGACCGGTAGGCAGAGGAGTGGACTGAGGCGAGGAGTACGTGAAGCGGAAGCGCTGAAGGATCTGCTGCACCATGTGTGACTGAGTCAAGGTGATGGTGCGCCGTGCTCTGTCCCGGGTGATCCGCAAGCCAAGATAGCTTGTCAGTTCACCCAGGTCTGTGCACGTGTGTCTCCTCTGCAGCTCCGACTTCACGTGGGCGAGTGCCGCGGTGTCAGCAGTGGCAAAGACCAAGTCGTCGACGTACACGAGGATGTCGAACGGCGGCAGCGAGGTGTCTGTGCGTAGAAACAGTGACGGGTCAGCAGTAGAGGGAGCGAACCCAAGAGCCGCAAGTGTCGTCCTCAGTGTGTCGTGCCACTCACACGGTGCCTGGCGGAGACCGTAGACCAGCCGCTGAAGCCTCCACTGGGTACCAGGAGGAACCGACCCAGTGAAGCTAGGAGGGCGGCGTAGCCAGATCTCCTCGTGCAGGCTGCCCTGCAAGAAAGCAGTGCTGAAGTCAAGTGAGTGAAGCTCGTAGTCGCGCTGAGCGGCTATGTGCAGCAGCACCCGAAGAGTGGTCATCTTCGGGGTGGGGGAGAAGGTCTGGAAGAAGTCAACTCCCTCTCGCTGACTGAAGCCTCGAGCCACATAGCGCGCCTTGAAGACAGGAGGAGAACCCGGTGGCCGCTTCACCCTGAAAATCCACATGCCACTGACGATGTTCGCCCCAGGTGGGGGAACCTCGTCGACGTAGGTGCGTGTGGACTTCCATGAAGCCATCTCTGCGTCCATGGCTGTCTGCCACTGAGAGGAGTAGGGACCCGCCATCGCCTCGGCGTAGGTGCGCGGGGTCGGGATGTCTGGTGCATCCGGGTCTCCCTCAGGGGCAACTAGCATGGACACGAGATGGGGCAAAGCAGCAGCAAAGCACTGGAACTCCTCCTGTCTGTCCTCAAGGACGTCCGTGCCAAGAGCACACACACCCCCGACGGACGGAGGACAGACAGACTCAGACTCGGACTCAGCAACAAGGCTAGTGGCGTAGTCTAGACGACACCGGGCAGCAAAGTCTACCAACTCAGCGACCAGAGCAGACGCAGCAGAGGACTCAAAGGTAGGGTCAGTGACAACAGTAGCGAGAAGACGCGTGACAGTGGGACTGGCAGCACGACGGGAGTCAGACTCCGGGTCAGGAAGAGTAGGAAGAGAGGACGCAGGAGGAGACGGCAGCGGGACACGCTGAGGAGCAGTGGAGGGACGCAGAGTCATGTAGTGAGTGCCAGGGACAGGAGGAGGACGCTCACGTGGGACACGACGGCCAGTGCGAGCAGTACGAACAGGCGACGCAGGACGAGACTCAGGCTCACGACGCTCTGTAAGACCTCCCGTGGGACCAGCGTAAGGAGAGGGAGCAGGGAGAGGCGAGGCAGGCGGTAACTGTGACTGCGGCGGGACAGGCGGAGGACACTCTACGGAGGGAGGAGGACAAGGAGGAGGAGTCTGACCAAGAACCTGCTGAAGGAGCGGTACGAAGTACGGTCGCGGCCGCGCAGCGTCTCCAGAACGAGCAGAGACACCAGCAGCAGGGTCCTCAGTACCCGCAGTAGCTCCAACGTCCGGGTCCTCAGCACCAGCAGCAGCTCCAACGCCCGGGTCCTCAGCACCAGCAGCAGTGCCACCGCCCGGGTCCTCAGCACCAGCAGCAGCTCCAACGCCCGGGTCCTCAGCACCAGCAGCAGCGCCACCGCCCAGGTCCTCAGCACCAGCAGTAGCTCCAACGCCCGGGTCCTCAGTACCAGCAGCAGCGCCACCCCCAGGGTCTGCAGCACCAGGAGCACCACTCCGAAGACTGCAGCGCCGCGCGTACCACTCTCGGATCTGCTGAATGGGGGGGAGCTCCTGGGTAGGAGGGGAAGTACTGGTACGAGCTCCAGCAGCACCTCTCCGGAGGTGGCAGTACTGTAGGTACCTCTCCTGCAGCTGCTGGGAGGAGAGGGCTCCCCCAGGTGGAGCACGCTCAGGCTCAGCACCTCCAGACACAGCACCCCCAGACTCAGCACCTCCAGGCTCAGCACCCCCAGACTCCGCACCCCCAGGCTCAGCACCCCCAGACTCAGCACGGTCAGGCTCAGCACCCCCAGGCTCAGCACCCCCAGACGCAGCACCGCCAGACGCAGCACCTCCAGGCTCAGCACCTCCAGACTCCGCACCCCCAGGCTCTGCACCCCCAGGCTCCGCACCCCCAGGCTCACCTCCCTCAGACTCCTCACGGTCAGGCTCAGCACCCCCAGCAGGACGAGAGTCAACAGCTACCTCGACAGGCTCAACCGGGTCTACCTGGGACACACCTGAGGGAGCGGCACCCTGAGGGGGGAGGGGGTCTGGTACCTCAGCACCTGGAGCGAGGAAGAGAGGCGGGGGGGGGAGCGGGGCAGTGCGGTAGGGGAAGAGGCGGTAGTAGGGGACGGACTCGTCAAAAGTGACGTCCTGAGAGGCCAGGACACGACGCGAGGTGGCGTGGTAGAACTGCCAACCAGGCGCGTCCGGGACAAAGCCAAGGAAGACACAGGGGACAGCTCGACGGGAGAGCTTGTCCGCGGACGTATCGCGAACAAAAGCTCGAGATCCCCAGACCCGAAAACGCGACGCATCGCCAGCCTCTCCCGTCCAACGCAGTGTCGGAGAAGTCTCCGGTAAGGAGACACGGGGCCAGAGGTTGAGCTGATGCGCAGCGTATCGGACTGCAAACGGCCACAGAAAGTGGGGGGCAGCCGCATGAACTAAGGAGGTACGAGCGACCTCCATGACCAAGCCAATGCGGCGCTCAGCAACCCCGTTCTGCTGTGGAGAGGCCGGAAGCGTGAACGACTGCTCAATGCCCTCCTGCTGACAGAAGGTCTCCAAGAGGCCAGAGGAAAACTCCCCACCTCTGTCAGAGTGCAGACGCAGGACAGGGAAGTCGGAGCGGAAACGCTCACTGAGCTGGAGACGAGATCTGCGGATCCAAGGGATCAAGACATCAGGGACGTCACCCTTGGTGCGCAAGGGGAAGACCGTGGTGTAGCGCGAGAAGTCGTCAACAACAATCAGGAAGTACCTCTCCTGACCCTGACCACGGACGCGGGCTGGGCCCCACACGTCCATGTGGAGCGTCTGCAAAGGAGCAGTCGTCGGGGGAAAGGAGGAGGAGTGAGGAGCGGCGCGCTGCCGCCCCTCGACACAGGGAAGACAGGGAGGAGCAGGCGAGGGTGGGAGGGGAGGGAGAACCCTGGGAAGACCAGCAACAAGGTCCCGTTTGTGCATGGCCCGAAGGCGCTGCACAGACGGGTGACCAAGGCGGTGGTGCCAGAATACAGTCTCATGCGCCAAAGAGCGGCACGAGCAGGGGGCCGACAGCTGGCCTGGCGCAGACGCGGACGCGGACGCAGCTACCTGAGGGGACTCAGTGGTCAGTGTGTACAGGTCCGACCCCGGCTGCCGAGTGAAGGTAGCCAGGTGACGGCCCGTCCGAGCACACATGCAGTGTGTCACGCGCTCGTAGGCAGGGGTGAACTGGTGAACACCCCCGTCCTGGAGCGCACAACCTGCCACCAAGTTCGTAGAGAACGAGGGGAGGTAGAGACCTGACAGTGTGCCCGACGGGACCGCAGGACAGGGAAGAACAGTGGAGGAGGTCGCAATGACCGGACCCCCAGAGGGGTCAGCGAGGGAGACAGCAACTGGCCGAGCAAGCGGCTCAAGGGCAGTGCGGTCACGAAAGAAACAGCGAGAAGCACCTGAGTCCAGGGTGAAGGTGTGCAGTGCCTCAGTCGACTCAGTACCAGGGGAGACAGACTCACTAGCACCTAAAGCGACAGCCTCACCATCACCTGAGGTGGCAGACACGCGAGTACCGGGAGTGGGAGCCTCACCAGCACCTAGGGCAACAGACGTACTAGCACCTAGAGCGGCAGCCTCACTGACAGAAGCTCCCGAACGATGCACTCCAGAGCGACTACCACTACGGCCACCCTAACAGCCCCAACTAGCGTACCACTCACGCGCACGAAGCACCTGGGGCGAAGGAGGACACGGCAGCTGCACCTGTCCACTACCAGAAGCTCCCGACCGATCCACTCCAGAGCGACTACCACTACGGCCACCCCGACAGCCCCAACTAGCGTACCACTCACGCGCACGAAGCACCTGGGGCGAAGGAGGACACGGCAGCTGCACCTGTCCACTACCAGAAGCTCCCGACCGATCCACTCCAGAGCGACTACCACTACGGCCACCCCGACAGCCCCGACTAGCGTACCACTCACGCGCACGAAGCAGCTGGGGCGAAGGAGGACACGGCAGCTGCACCTGTCCACTACCAGAAGCTCCCGACCGACCCACTCCAGAGCGACCACCACTACGGCCACCCCGACAGCCCCGACTAGCGTACCACTCACGCGCACGAAGCAGCTGGGGCGAAGGAGGACACGGCAGCTGCACCTGTCCACTACCAGAAGCTCCCGACCGACCCACTCCAGAGCGACCACCACTACGGCCACCCCGACAGCCCCGACTAGCGTACCACTCACGCGCACGAAGCAGCTGGGGCGAAGGAGGACACGGCAGCTGCACCTGTCCACTACCAGAAGCTCCCGACCGACCCACTCCAGAGCGACCACCACTACGGCCACCCCGACAGCCCCGACTAGTGTACCACTCACGCGCACGAAGCTGCTGGGGCGTGAGGGACTCACGCGCACGGCCCTGGAGCTGCATCTGGCCACGCCAGGAGCAGCAGTAGTAGCAGTAGCGGCAGCAGTGGGAGTAGAAAAGGCAGTAGCAGCAGTAGCAGCGGTAGCAGTGCTGGGCAATGCTCACCAGTGGTCGGCGCGGCAGGCGCAAGACGGTGGCGACAGCGGGGCCGCTACAACTGCAGGGCTGGGCCGGGCCGTAGCAGGGAGCTCCGCGGCAGCTGCTGCAGGGCGAGGCCGGGCCGCGACGGCAGCTGCTCCAGGTGCCAGGGGCGGCTGCTGCAGTGGCGGCGGCTCCAGGGGCCAGGGGCGGCTGCTGCAGCTGTGGTTGCTCCAGGGGCCAGGGGCAGCTGCTGCAGGTGCGGGCTGCTCCAGGGGCGGCTGCTGCAGGTACGTGCTGCTCCAGAGGGGGCCGCTGCAGTGGCAGGCGGCTCCAGGGGCGGCTGCTGCAGTGGCGAGCGGCTCCAGGGGCTGCTGCTGCAGTGGCGGGCGGCTCCAGGGGCTGCTACTGCAGTGGCGGGCGGCTCCAGGGGCTGCTGCTGCAGTGGCGGCTGCTCCAGGGGCTGCTGCTGCAGTGGCGGCTGCTCCAGGGGCGAGAGGCGGATTAGGTCAGGGCGACGCGGCGAGAAGGGCGACGCGGCGGGCAGGTGGCGACGCGGCGGGCAGGTGGCGACGCCGCGGGCAGGGCGACGCGGCGGGCAGGTGGCGACGCCGCGGGCAGGTCGACGCGGCGGGCAGGTGGCGACGCCGCGGACAAGGCGACGCGGCGGGCAGACGACGACGCCGCGGGCAGGCGCCGACGCCGCGGGCAGGGGACGACGCCGCGGGCAGGCGACGACGCCGCAGGCAGGCGACGACGCCGCGAGCAGGCGACGACGCCGCGAGCAGGCGACGACGCCGCGGGCAGGCGCCGATGTCGCGGGCAGGCGACGACGCCGCGGGCAGGCGACGACGTCGCGGGCAGGCGACGACGCCGCGGGCAGGCGACGGCGCCGCGGGCAGGCGACGGCGCCGCGGGCAGGCGACGACGCCGCGGACAGGGGCTACGTCGCGGGCAGGCGACGACGCCGCGGGGAGGCGGTGACGCCACGGGCAGGGCGACGCGGCGGGCGGCGAGAGCCTGCAGGGGCGGCGTGCGGTCGTGCAGAGGCTGCGCACTGGCCTGACGGACCTGCAGGGGCAGCTCGAGAGTGCACGAGGGCGCACGAGGGCGTACGAGGGCGCACGAGGGCGCACGAAGGCGCACTAGCAGAGAAAGGCGCACGAGGGCGCACGTAAGGTAGAGCGCACAAGGGCGCAGAGGGGGAGGCGCTAACGCAGCACTCCGACAGTAGGGCGCACTAAGGCGCTAGGAAGTAGTTAGTAGAGGTGGGCCCGAAAAAAAAACTTAGGTCCTAGCGAAGGACCTGCTCTGATACCATGTCAGAATAACTGAGCGAGGAATAGATGAACTAGCAGGAAGGTGGGTACAAGTATGAAACCCTAAGTTTGTGTACCCTCTAAGGCTAGACCCACTATAGCCTACACAATATAAACATACAATGTTTGACACCGCTGGCCCCGTCGACCCCGCGCGCGCCCCGCTTAGAGGCCCCGTCGGCCCGTCGACCCCGCGCGCGTTCCGCTTAGAGGCCCCGTCGGCCCGTCGACCCCGCGCACGCCCCACCTAGAGGCCCCGTCGGCCCCGTCGACCCCACGCGCACCCCGCCTAGAGCCCTCGCTGGCCCCGTCGACCCCGCGTGCTCCCCGCCTAGAGGCCCCGCTGGCCCCGTCGACTTTGCACGTTGTCCCTTAACGGCCCCGTCGACCCCACGCGGACCCACCCCTTAGCGGCCCCGTCGACCCCACGCGGACCCACCCCTTAGCGACCCCGTCGACCCTGTTAAACTGTGTTATGTTGGTAGGCTGTAGTGGGGTAGCCAGTATGGGGTACAACCCCAACTAGGGTTTGCTACTTGTACCCAATTCTTCCATTCAATGACACATTCTTGCTTAGTCCTGTTGACATGGTATCAGAGCAGGAGGTCCCTAGGACCTATCGACCGTTTCTTTTAAGGGCCCACCACCGCTCGCATGCGGTTACCACGCTACCCCGTGCCCTAGCCTCGTAGCGCCCTCGTGCGTCCTCGTTAGCGCCCTCGCGCGCCCTCGTTAGCGCCCTCGCGCGCCCTCGTTAGCGCCCTCGCGCGCCCCTCGTTAGCGCCCTTGCGCGCCCTCGCTAGCGCCCTCGAAGCGCCCCTCGTTAGCGCCCTCGCGCGCCCCTCGCAGCGTCGCCCGCCCGCCGAGCCGCCCGCTCGCCGCCCGCCCGCCGCGCTGCCTGCTCGCAGCGTCGCCCGCTCGCCCCGCTGCCCGCTTCGCAGCCCGCTCGCCCCGCTGCCCGCTTCGCAGCCCGCCCGCCCGCTCGCTGCCCGCTTCGCGGCCCGCCCGCTTCGCTGCCCGCTCGCAGCGTCGCCCGCCCGCCCGCTGCCCGCTTCGCAGCGTCGCCCGCCCGCTTGCTGCCCGCTCGCAGTGTCGCCCGCTCGCCCGCTGCCCGCTTCGCAGCGTCGCCCGCTCGCTCGCTGCCCGCTCGCAGCGTCGCCCGCCCGCCCGCTGCCCGCTTGCAGCGTCGCCCGCCCGCCCGCTGCCCGAACCGGTGCCTCCACTCCGACCTCCACCGCCGCCACTACCTCCGCTCCGACCGCCACCACCGCCACCGCCACCGCCACTACCGCCACCGCCGCCACTGCCGCCGCTGCCACCACCGCCACTGCTCCCGCCGCCGCCCCCGCCTCCGCCGCCGGCCCCACTCCCACCGGCACTCCCGCCACCGCTCCCTCCAGCACCGCCTCCCCCCCCACCTCCCCCACCCCCTCCCCCCTCAGGGTCCTGCTCCTTCAGGTGTCTCTCAGGTAGACCCTCCTCCCGTCGAGGTCACAGGTGACTCAGGTGCTGCTGCAGGTGGTGCTGCTGGGAGTGCTGAGCCTGCGGGTGCTGGGCCTGGGGGTGCTGGGACTACGGGTGCTGGAGCTGAGGGTACTGTGCCTGAGAGTTCGGCGCCTGGGGGTGCTGAGCCTGGGGGTGCTGCGACTGGGGGTGCTGAGCCGGCGTGTGCGGAGTCTGGGGGTGCGGAGTCTGGGGGTGCTGAGTCTGGGGGTGCTGCGCCTGCGGGTACTGAGCCTGGGGGTGCTGCTACTGAGCCTACGGAGCCTCGGGTTGCTGCGTCTGGGGGTGCTCCGGTTCGGGGTGCTGAGCAGTCTCTCACACCACAGCAGCTTCGTGACTGGTACGTCCGGCGCTTTCGCCGTCCTAGTGGCTCGGCTGGAGCTGGGGGTACTGGAGCTGCCGGGACTGGTTGTTCTGGGAGCACTACGACTGGAGCTGCTGGAGCTGGGGACTCTGGAGCTGGCGGCGCTAGCGGAGTTGTAGCTGCCGACTCTGGGGGTGCTCTTCCTTGCGGTGCTGCGGACCCTGGGGGTGGTGCTGCTGCTGGTGCTGCGGACCCACCTGGTGGAGCTGCTGCTGGAGCTGAGGACCCGAGCGGTGGCGCTGCTGCTGGTGCTGGGGACCCGGACGCTGGAGTCTCTTCTGCTTCTGGAGACGCTGCGCGGCCGCGGCCGTACTTCGTACCGCTCCTTCAGCAGGTTCTTGGGCAGGCTCCTCCTCCTTGTCCTCCTCCCTCCGTAGAGTGTCCTCCGACTGTCCAGCCGCAGTCACAGTTACCGCCTGCCTCGCCTCTCCCTGCTCCCTCTCCTTACACTGGTCCCATAGGAGGTCTTACAGAGCGTCGTGAGCCTGAGTCTCGTCCTGCGTCGCCTGTCCGTACTGCTCGCACTGGTCGTCGTGTCCGTCGTGAGCGTCCTCCTCCTGTCCCAGGCACTCACTACATGACTCTGCGTCCCTCTACTGCTCCTCAGCGTGTCCCTCTGCCGTCTCCTCCTGCGTCCTCTTTGCCTGCTGTTCCGGACCCTGAGTCTGACCGGTATCGTGCTGAGCACCCTACTGTCACGCATCTCCTAGCTACTGTTGTCACTGACCCTACCTTTGAGTCCTCGGCTGCGTCTGCTCTGGTCGCTGAGTTGGTTGACTTTGCTGCTGCCTGTCGTCTAGACTACGCTGCTCGCCTTGTTGCTGGGTCTGAGTCTGCGTCTGTCTGTCCTCCGTCCGTCGGGGGTGAGTGTGCTCTTGGCACGGACGTCCTTGAGGACAGGCAGGAGGACTTTGACTCTCTCGCGGCTGCTGTACCTCATCTCGTGGCCTGGTTGCTTGCCCCTGAGGGAGACCCGGATGCACTAGACATCCCCACTCCGCGCTCTTACGCAGAGGCGATCTCGGGTCCCTACTCCTCTCAGTGGCAGACAGCCATGGACGCAGAGATGGCATCCTGGAAGTCCACAGGCACCTACGTCGACGAGGTTCCCCCTCCTGGGGCGAACATCGTCGATGGCATGTGGATTTTCAGGGTGAAGCGGCCGCCAGGTTCTCCGCCTGTCTTCAAGGCTCGTTACGTTGCTAGAGGCTTCAGTCAGCGTCAGGGGGTCGACTTCTTCCAGACCTTCTCCCCCACCCCGAAGATGACCACTCTTCAGGTTCTGCTGCACGTTGCTGCTCAGCGTGACTACGAGCTTCACTCTCTTGACTTCAGCACAGCGTTCCTGCAGGGCAGCCTGCACGAGGAGATCTGGCTGCGCCGCCCACCTGGCTTTACTGGGTCGTTTCCTCCTGGTACCCAGTGGAGCCTCCGGCGGCCAGTCTACGGTCTCCGCCAGGCGCCACGCGAGTGGCACGACACACTGAGGACTACACTTGCGGCTCTTGGGTTCGCGCCGTCTACTGCTGACCCGTCGCTGTTTCTGCGCACAGACACGTCGCTGCCGCCGTTCTACATTCTCGTGTACGTCGACGACTTGGTCTTTGCTACTGCTGACACTGAGGCACTCGCTCGTGTGAAGTCGGAGCTGCAGAAGAGACACACCTGCACTGACCTGGGTGAGCTGCGTAGCTACCTTGGCTTGCAGATCACCCGGGACAGAGCTCGCCGCACCATCACCCTGACTCAGTCACACATGGTGCAGCAGGTCCTTCAGCGCTTCGGCTTCCAGTTCTCCTCACCACAGGCCACACCTCTGGCTACCAGCCACTCGCTCTCAGCTCCACCTCCGGACGAGTCCGTAGAGCCGAGTGGCCCGTACCCAGAGCTTGTGGGCTGCCTCATGTACCTGATGACTTGCACGCGACCTGACCTCGCGTACCCTCTTAGCATCCTTGCTCGTTACGTTGCGCCTGGGAGACACAGGCGAGAGCACTGGGAGGCTGCTAAGAGGGTGCTGCGCTACTTGTGCAGTACATCAGGCATGGGGCTGGTGCTTGGAGGACGCGACAGAGTTGTCCTCACTGGCCACTCGGACGCTTCTTGGGTGGACGACCTGGCTACGCAGCGGTCGTCACAGGGTTACACCTTCAGCCTTGGCTCTGGTTCTGTCTCGTGGCGGTCCACCCGCTCTTCTTCTGTTCTCGGCTCTAGTTGTGAGGCTGAGATCTACGCCACAGCCATGGCTGCCCAGGAGTTACGCTGGCTCACCTACCTGCTGACTGACTTGGGAGAGCGGCCTAGTTCTCCTCCAGTTCTGTACGGTGACAACAAGGCGGCCCTTGCCTTGTGTCAGGAGCACAGACTGGAGCACAGGACGAAGCACATTGCTCTTCGCTACTTTCTTGCTCGAGAGCTGCAGCAGCGAGGTCAGCTTCGGCTTGTGTACGTGGACTCGAAGGCCAACACTGCTGATATCTTCACCAAGGCGCTCCCGCCTAGTGATCATCAGCGGCACTGTACTTCCTTAGGCCTTGTGTCCACATTCCCTCATTTGCTTACTGCTTGACTTTCTTTGTACTGTCCTTTATATATATCTCGTTGCTTGCTTGCTAGGTCTTGATCACTGTGTTGCTTGTCTTGTACTATATCTAGCTCTGCATGTGAACTGGCCTTGTGGCCTTTGCTTGTGCTCGGAGTGTGGTGACGTTGTGATCCACCCTGGGCTTGCTTTGCTTTGCTAGACTGGTCTTGTGACCCTTTGTTCTCCCCCACTTTGCCTATGGGGGTGTGTTAAACTGTGTTATGTTGGTAGGCTGTAGTGGGGTAGCCAGTATGGGGTACAACCCCAACTAGGGTTTGCTACTTGTACCCAATTCTTCCATTCAATGACACATTCTTGCTTAGTCCTGTTGACAGACCCCACCCACCGCCCCTTAAAGCCCCGCACGCAACAGCCACGGCCCCACCAGACCCGAGCCGCCCAGTCCTCACCGAGCCGCGCCGCCCTACCTGAACCGAGCCGCGCCGCCCGTACTGAGCAGCCTCTCTGGACCGAGCCGCCCTACCTGAGTCGCGCTGCCTACTGCTTTTAGGGTGCACCTACTGCTACTACTACTACTGCTTCTACTGCTACTATGGCTAGTCCTCCTGTGCTAGCTTTCGATGCTGAGGGCCGCCCAGTGAAGTTTGACACCTGGCTAGATGACCTGCACCTCTTCCTACAGCTCACTGCCAAGGAGGACATCTCACTGTACGATCACGCCCTAGGCCATGCTACTGCCCCTGCTGCTACTGCTGACAGCACTGCCCGCTCGCAGTGGCAGACTCGTGACGCCCACGCTCGCTTTGCTATTCGCAACTCCCTGCCGATAGATGAGCGCGAGCACTTTGGCCAGCACAAGACTGCTAAGGAACTGTACACTGCTGTCGTTGCCCGCTACTCCTCACCTGCTTCTGCCGCACTAGGCCGCCTCTCACTCCCCTACCTGTTCCCCGACCTGGCCTCCTTTCACACAGTTGCTGACCTCATCACGCACCTCAAAACTAGTGAGGCCCGCTTCCGTGCCGCTATGCCCGATGAGTTCCTTGCTAAGAACCCCCCCCCGCTCTGGCTCACTCTCTACCACCTAGTCACCCGCCTCCCTGACTCTCTTCGCGCAGTCAGGGACCACTTCCTAGCTTGCTGCCCCACTGAGCTCACCATTGCCCTCCTCGAGAAGGAACTACTTGCAGCTGGGGCAAGCATCGTCGCTGTAGGTGCCTCTCGTGGCGACCCCCGCACCCCTTTCTTTGAGGGGTGTTCCCCTTCCCCCCTTCTTCCCTCTGTCGCCTCTGCTGCTGCTGTCGACCTCCTTGGTGCTGAGAAGGTCGGGACTGCGTCTGCTCCGAGCTGGCGCCGCAAGGGCTAAGGGGGCAAGGGAGGCGGAGGTGACGGCGGGGGAGGCGGTGGTGGAGGCGGTAGCAGCGGTGGGGGTGGTGGTGGGGCTGGAGGGACTAGTGGCAGCGGTGGGGGTGGTGGTGGCAGCGGCGGGGGCGGTGGCAGGGGCGGGGGCGGCGGTGGGGGCGGAGGTGGTCGTGGCAGCGGCAGGGGAGGGGGTGGTCGAGGAGGTGGCGGCGGCGGTGGTGGTCGTGGAGGCGCTGGCGGTGGCCAGAGCCAGCAGCACACTCCGTCGCCCCAGGAGGTCCGTGAGTGGTACTCTCAGCACGGGGGGGGGGGGGGGGGGGGGGGGGGTGGGCTTAGCTGCACGTACGTCATCCGCACTGGTGACCGCACTGGCCAGACGTGTGGGAGGCCGCATGCCACACAGCGCTGCTTCTCTCGCCTCGACGACGCCTGGCGTACTCAGTTCCCTGATGCCACTGAGCTGCCCCGCTGGTTTGATCTGCTGAAGAAGGGGGTTGATATCTATGCTCTAGACTTTGATGCTATTCTCACTGCCATGTATGTGATGTTTACTAGTGGAGAGGGTGCTCAGTACCTGCGTGTTCGGCCCGGCCCGGGCATTCGGACCAGTGAGGCTGCCGCTCTAGGTGCTAGTGCGACTGCCGCTCCAGGTACTCGCGTGTCTGCTACCCCAGGTGCTGGTGAGGCTGCTGCTCTAGGTGCTCGTGCGTCTGTCCCCCCTGGTACTGAGTCGACTGAGGCACTGCACACCTTCACACTAGACTCAGGTGCTTCTCGCTGTTTCTTTCGTGACCGCACTGACCTTGAGCCACTCGCTCGGCCAGTTGCTGTCTCCCTCGCTGACCCCTCTGGGGGTCCGGTCATTGCGACCTCCTCCACTGTCCTTCCTTGTCCTGCGGTCCCGTCGGGCACACTGTCAGGTCTCCACCTCCCCTCGTTCTCTACGAACTTGGTGGCGGGTTGTGCACTCCAGGACGGGGGTGTTCACCAGTTCACCCCTGCCTACGAGCGCGTGACACACTGCACGTGTGCTCGGACGGGCCGTCACCTGGCTACCTTCACTCGGCAGCCAGGGTCGGACCTGTACACACTGACCACTGAGTCCCCTCAGGTAGCTGCATCTGCGTCTGCGTCAGGTCAGCTGTCGGCCCCCTGCTCGTGTCGCTCTCTGGCGCACGAGACCGTCCTCTGGCACCACCGACTTGGTCACCCGTCTGTGCAGCGCCTTCGTGCCATGCACAAGCGGTACCTTGTCTCTGGTCTTCCCAGGGTTCTCCCTCCCCTCCCACCCTCGCCTGCTCCTCCCTGTCTTCCCTGTGTCGAGGGGCGGCAGCACGCCGCTCCTCACTCCTCCTCGTTTCCCCCGACGACTGCTCCCTTGCAGATGCTCCACATGGACGTGTGGGGCCCAGCCCGCGTCCGTGGTCAGGGTCAGGAGAGGTACTTCCTGATAGTTGTTGACGACTACTCGCGCTACACCACGGTCTTCCCCTTGCGCACCAAGGGTGACGTCCCTGATGTTTTGATCCCTTGGATCCGCAGAGCCCGTCTCTAGCTTAGCGAGCGTTTCCGCTCGGACTTTCCTGTCCTGCGCTTGCACTCTGACAGAGGTGGTGAGTTCTCCTCCGACCTCTTGGCAGCCTACTGTGCCGAGCACGGCATTGAGCAGTCGTTCACGCTTCCGGCCTCTCCACAGCAGAATGGGGTTGCTGAGCGCCGCATTGGCTTGGTCATGGAGATCGCTCGTACCTCCTTGATTCATGCGGCTGCCCCCCACTTTCTGTGGCCGTTTGCGGTCCGATACGCTGCGCATCAGCTCAACCTCTGGCCCCGTGTCTCCTTACCGGAGACTTCTCCGACGCTGTGGTGGACGGGAGAGGTTGGCGATGCGTCGCGTTTTTGGGTCTGGGGATCTCGAGCTTTTGTTCGCGATACGTCTGCGGACAAGCTCTCCTCCCGCGCTGTTCCTTGTGTCTTCCTTGGCTTTGTCCCGGACGCGCCTGGCTGGCAGTTTTACCACGTCACCTCGCGCCGGGTTCTGCCTTCTCAGGACGTCACTTTCGACGAGTCCGTCCCCTACTACCGCCTCTTCCCCTACCGCACTGCCCCGCTCCCCCCCCCGCCTCTCTTCCTTGCTCCAGGTGCTGCTGTGGTAGACCCCCTCCCCCCTCAGGGTGCCGCTCCCTCAGGTGTGTCCCAGGTAGACCCGGTTGAGCCTGTTGAGGTAGCTGTCGACTCTCGTCCTGCTAGGGGTGCTGAGCCTGAGCGTGCGGAGCCTGATTGTGCGGAGCCTGGGGGTGCTGAGCCTGGGGGTGCGGAGCCTGGGGGTGCTGAGTCTGGGGGTGCGGAGCCTGGGGGTGCTGAGCCTGGGGGTGCTGCGCCTGGGGGTGCTGCGCCTGGGGGTGCGGAGCCTGGGGGTGCTGAGCCTTGGGGTGCTGCGCCTGGGTGTACTGAGTCTGGGGGTGCTGAGTCTGGAGGTGCTGAGCCTGGGAGTACTATACCTGGAGGAGCCCTCTCCTCACAGCAGCTGCAGGAGAGGTACCTACAGTACTGCAGCCTCAGGAGAGGTGCTTCTGGAGCCAGGAGTGCTGCTGGAGCTGGTACTAGTGCTTCCCCTCCTACGCGGGAGCTACCCTCCCTTCAGCGGATCCGAGAGTGGTACACGCGGCGCTGCAGTCTTCGGAGTGGCGCTCCTGGTGTCGCGGACCCTGGTGCGGCAGGTGCTACTGCTGCTGGCGGTGCTGCTGGTGGTGGTGCCGCTGGAGGTGCTGCTGGTGCTGCGGACCCTGGAGTTGGAGCTGCTACTGGTGCTGCGGACCCTGGAGTTGGAGCTGCTGCTGGTGCTGCGGACCCGGGAGTTGGAGCTGCTGCTGGTGCTGAGGACCCGGACGTTGGAGCTGCTGCTGGTGCTGCGGACCCTGGAGTTGGAGCTGTGGCTGGTGCTGCGGACCCGGACGTTGGAGCTGCTGCTGGTGCTCCAGACTCGGGAGTTGGAGCTGCTGCTGGTGCTGAGGACTCTGGCGCTGGTGTCTCTGCTAGTTCTGGAGACGCTGCGCGGCCGCGACCATACTTCGTACCGCTCCTTCAGCAGGTTCTTGGTCAGGCTCCTCCTCCTTGTCCTCCTCCTTTTTCTTAGTGCAACGTTCACTAAGCTAGAAACCTAGCTCTAATAGCATGTAGAATGAGGATTGGTGAAGTTAAGATACAATGAACGAAGAAAAAATATTTATCAGTAGTAGGAAGATGGTACAAGCCTGAGAGGCTAAAGCAATGTCCTTATCCAAGGATGAGTTCTAGAGAAGTGGGAAGCCACATATATGAGACTGAACTCCTAAGGCTAGTTGCAGCACCTCGAAGCTGAGGGCAAGGCTAGACAACCTTGCTAAGCTAACAAATGAGGACTCATGTTGCACATGTGGGCCAGGTTGGATCAACAGCCTACATGGCAGCATGTGGCACACCATATAGGCTAGCAAGGTGAGTATGGGATGAGTGGACAGGTGGCAATGCCAACTGTGACCACATTTCATTGTGGGTGAGTGTGGTGGAATGTGGACATGTCCTGGTGAGCATAATGAAAATGGAAAGTGCAGCTGCTGAGAGTTGAACCCGCGACCTCTAAGACCAAAGGTGGAAATCTACCCACTGGGACATTCTTGCTGCACAACAAGGCTTTTGACTAGTCCCTCGAACTTGAACTGTTCGAGTTCGAGGCAAACACACTCAGGGGATTCTAGCAAACCCTGAAGTGTTCGCCTGCACCCTCGAACAACAACCACCTTTCTTGAAAAGAAAAAGTCTGTGCAAACCGAACGCGTTCGGATCGCCTAAGGTAAGTGTTCGCCGGGGTTCGAGGCAAATACATTTTGCCTTTTGCTCATGTCTAAGTATGGTTATGTGAATGGATGCAGGAGAAAACAATACAAAAGGAGAGGTGGGGCACCGATGAGGTTGGGGAGAACAAAAGGAGAGTAATAAATGAAGATGCTCAAGGCTTGGAGACAGATGAGACAAGGCAAGATGTTAGTTAGAAGAGCGTTAACCATGATAAGTGACGGAAAGATGATATCAGGATATCCACTCATGGGAAATGAATCGAGTGAGATTGATTACAACAAGAAAGAGGCGACATAGAGGACAGACTGGTAAATAGAAGACTTGAACAGAGGGAAAATGGAGGCACAGGATTGAATAACGGAACTGACAGGAAGGAGAGCTTAGGGTGAGCACACACAGGTCATGTGCGAATAACAAGGAAAATATTTCTTCCTTACATGCTTGCCAGCTCAATTAGCAAGCCAATGCCAGCCGGAAAGGAACCATTCAGTTTGTTTCTTTCCAAAAACCTGTATTAAACAGGGTGTTTACGTAGGGGGGAAGGGGGGGGAGGGGGGGGGGGGGGCAGGAGGGTGAACAATTAAATGGGCAAGGTCATGAAATACGGAGCGATATGTTTCTAATTGGGGCATGTGTCTGGGAGGGTAGGATAATGCACGGAATTTGCAGCTGTGGATAGGCTATGCATCCTACAGTGGGAAGGAAAGACGGGATGGTGCCACTAAGCTTACAGGTTGGGGACGGATGTGAGGTCGGAATTGGTTGGCTATAGACAGGCGTGTCAATGTCTTTGGTGAACAGTTGGAAAACAAAAACATTAGTGGAAACAAAATCTACACCCTGGGCACCTTAGTTGCAAGAGAAGAGTATGCGGCAGAAGCCCCGAAGAAGGGCATGCATGGGACACACCAAAGACGCTTCTTTGTTAGCGCACATGTCCTTCAAGCGAGTTGTAAGCAAACTCGTTTCAAGCAGTGGGGCATAGAAACTCACAAACTCGAGAGCGTAGTGAGCTTTGTGATTGAGGAGGGCACGGAGCCCGAAAGCATGTTGGAGTAGAGATTGCTGACGAAGCAAGGGAACAATTCACGATGCATACAGGTGGCTCAACGTGGAAACAGGACAGAATAGCCAGCTTGAGTCCCGGGATTCAATATACCCCATTCACTGCAAAACGTTTCGCTGAAACTTCTCACGCCTTTCTGTTGAAGTCCCCAACTCGTTTCTGTTGGTGTTAGCCCTCAATCTCACAATTTGTACTTGTACTTTTATATCCTAGTTTAGTTTAGTGTAGTTTGCACTTTGCGCTTGCTTGGGTGTACACCCACATCCAAACCAAACCCAAATGTGCTCTCCAAGCAATTGGAGCTTGCCTTGGGATTACCCTTGATTCCCTAGGATTGCCCCCTGAATCCCTTCTCATCCATACCTTGCTCATTCCTGATGTACTTAAAGAGGCTTGAGCTCACTACTAATGTATCAGTTCTAAGCCTAAGTTCTGACATGGTATCAGAGCCCTTCAACCGCATACGCGGATCGTGATCCTCTTATCTCTGCGGTTGCTCGTCCCTCAAAACTCGGCGTAGCCATCGTCAATCTCGTCGCCGGTGATTCGCGACATTCGTCGGCGGAAATTCTCCCGCACCACGTTCCCGTCACTTTCGACGACAATTTCTCTGGTAAGCGCATCGTCGGCGCTACAACATAACGCTCCTTTTCGTTGAACGACATTTCGTCACGTCTTCTCCTCGTCGGGCCGTCGCCCGTCGCCCTGCAGCTTCTCGTCGGGCCGCCGCCCGTCGCCCCGCAGCTTCTCGTCGGGCCGCCGCCCGTCGCCCCGCAGCGTCATCTTCGGGCTGCCGCCCGTCGCCCCGCATCTGCACTCCTACCCCATCCCCCCTTCCCGCAGCTGAACAGGTGCAGCAGCGCAGCCGAGCAGCAGCGTAGCCGCGAAGCCGAGCAGCCGTGTAGCCGCGAAGCCGAGCAGCAGCGCAGCCGCGAAGCTGAGGGTGGTGTGTGGGGGGGTGTGTGGGATTAGGGTTAGATCTACGGAAATCGGCCGATTCGACCTAATTTCGGCGACCTCAAAAATCCTTCTACGAGGCATTCTGACGTGGCCGACATTGACGATTTTCGCTATTCGACTCCTTCGGATTTCGAAATCGCCGCGCTGCGCGCCGCTCGTGAAGCTAAGGGGTCTTCATCATGGCTCTCTCCTCTTCCACCATGGCCAACCCATGGAGCTACGGGGTTGACAAGCACCTCATGAGTTGTGACGTGCAGGGATTGGACCTCAAGGACGTCCTCCTCAACCGTGGCAAGGCAATGGAAAAAGCCCACTCTCCCCCGTGAGCCGACCTAATCTTCTAATGATGCTGACGTGAGGGCGTACGAGGAAGCTGTTGAGAAGTACCGGAAATGGGAGAAGGCCGATGCTGCCATCATCAGCGTCTTCATCGCCTCCACCCCTCCCGAACTTGTCAACACGTTCCATAACTACCCTACCTCCAACGCCATCTGGAAGTATCTCCAGGATCGGTTCATGAACAAGACGGCGGTCGGAGTGGCCATTCTCATCCCCAGCATGTTTCAGGTCCGCCTTGAGGACTGCTCGGGAATGGCCGACTACATTGCCAAGGTGCAGACCATTCATGGCGAACTCAAGGAGCTGGGTATAGTCTTCCCCGAGCAAGCCCCTGCAGCCGCCCTTCTTGTTGGTCTCACCTCGGCATATGAAGTCACGAGGAAGATGCTCCTCACGCTCTCAGCGGAAGACCTCACTTTCGCTAAGGTCTCCACCGTACTCCTCTCTGCCGAGAAAGACTCCACGGCTCAGGCCAAGGCTTACACCATCCGCGCTCCCATGCCCCAAGCAAGTGTCGCAGCGGCTCTCGCCTCGGCGCCCTTCCAGCGCAACCGCTTTCCTCCGTGCCCCTACGTCGTCAAGTATGGCAACCGCAAGGGACAAGTGTGTGGTGGCACTAACACCCTTTTGCTACGTGCTTCAAGAAGAAAGACGACGAGTGGTATGCCATCCACGGAGTTGACAAGAAGCCGCCAAACTGGATGCGCCCTCGTAAGGCCAACCTCGTTGAGGTCCAGGACCCCGCTTCGGCTAGTGCTAGTGATAGTGCTCCTGCTGATGTGCGTATCAACCTGTTGTTCCCTGGCACTGCCATGATTAATGAAGCTACCTCCCAGTACATCGGCTCATCACAGGCACCACAATACATAGAGTTCACACTCGATAGCGGGGCCACTCACACTGTGCTCAAGGAGACACTCTCCTTCAAACCCTACCCAACACCTATCCCTCTCTTGGGAGCTGACTCCAGCTTCACCAATCTCGCCAAGGGTACCTCCACAGTCCCATGCCCCGCCTTCCCATCCGGCACTGTCACTGGCATGTGCGTGCCTTCACTACGCCACAATCTAGTGGCTGAAACGAAAATTCAAGAAGCAGGGCTACGCACCTATTCTCGGAGAACGAGGACTACTGCGACATCATCGATCCACTCACCAACAAGGTCTTGGCCCGCTTCACCCTCAATAGCAGCGGCCTCTACACGCTACGCGTACCTCTCCCACAGGTTTCAACCACCCAAGCACAGGCTACCATCACACCATGCTCATGTCGCGGCCTCTCCAACCCGACCATCCTTTACCACCATCGGCTAGGGCACCCAAACTTCCGCACGCTTGCTGACATGGCCTCCAAGAAACTCCTTCTCGGCCTACCAGCCACACTTCCTCCACCACCTGACTCACCCGCTCCCACGTGCCTTGATTGCACCAAGAGCAAACTGCGCCAACAGCCCCATCCTGCCTCACCCACAGTCGCAGCAGCACCACTGGACCTAGTGCACATGGACGTGTGGAGCCCTGCCCCCGTTCTTGCACGAGGTGGCTATCGCTACTTCCTTGTTATCGTGGATGACCACTCCCGCTACGTCTCTGTTCACTCCTTCACACTAAGGCTGAGGCTCCAGAGGTCATCATGGCGTGGGTCAAGCAGGCACAGACCACCTTTGACCGCCAGACAAGCGCCTTCACTCGGATGGGGGGGGGGGAATTTTGCAACGACAAGCTCAAAGCCTTCTGCTCCTCCGAAGGCATCCAGCAAAACTTCACCCTTCCCGACAGCCCGCAACAGAACGGCATAGCAGAAAGCCGCAATCACACCCTGGTGCAAATCACTCGGTGCCTCCTCAGCCACTCCAATGCTCCACTCTCTCTCTGGGGATACGCCCTCTACCATGCTACCCTCCTCTACAATCTTTACCCCCACCCGCATCTTCCCAACACCACTCCTACCGCACTTTGGCTCGGGAAAACACCCTCTGCTCGCTCTCTTCGCGTCTGGGGGTGCACCGCCTATGTCCTCCTCAACCCTCAGGCTAGGCGGCAGCACGGTGGCAAACTCGGCCCCAAGACTCAAACGTGCGTCTACCTTGGGCACAATGCCGACTCCCCTGACTACCTCTTCCTCAACCCCTCCACTCAACAGCTAGTCCGGACCCGCGACGTGGTCTTTGATGAGACCCGCCCATTCTACTCCACCTCGGGTCGGGATCCTCCCTCTGATCCGCCCTCTCTCGTCTGGGCAGATTTTGATGCGCCTAAGGATGAGAAAAAAAGCGAACACCTGTTCGAGGCGAACCGAACAGGTTTTTTTTTTTTTTGCTTTAAGTGTTCGCCGAACACTGTTCGATGTTCGCCCGAACACGTTCGTGTTCGGGCCGCTGCTGCAATTTGCCCCTAGACGAACACGAACGTGTTCGAGGTTCGCCCGAACACGCCTTCATAGGCGAACGGCGAACACCTGTTTTTGCTTAAGGTGTTCGCCGAACCGAACAGTGTTCGGTTCGCCGAACAGGGGTGTTCGTGCATAGGCGAATGCGAACACGTTCGTGTTCGCCCCTTGCTCATCCCTAGATGCGCCTCCCGAACTCTCGCCTGCACCGGCCCCCTCACCTCCTACCTCTCCTGCCATCGCACCATCCCCCTCTGAGGTCTCTGACCCGCCCTCACCGGTGTCTTCGGTAGCTGCTCCTCCATCCCCCTCACCTTCCCCACTGCCCGCTGTGCCGCCACCTCCGAGCGCACCAATAACATACCATCGGCAGTCAACCCCTCCGGCCCCACCTCCTCCACCAGTCCCCTCTTCCGCCCAGGCACCCGCTCCACCGCAGTCATCCGAACTGATCACGTACCAGCGACGACCAATTCCCCCGCCTAAGCCTCCTAAACCGACCCCTCCAACACCGCCTGCTCCACCGTCCTCTCCGGTGGCTCATGGCACTCGCTCTCATGGCCTTGCTCTTCCACTGGCCCTGGTTCTTCGCTGCACAGCGATCACTCCGCCTCCTCCTGCTGGGGGGGATATGCCCTTTACCCTTCTGGAAGACATTCATGAGGAGCTGTGTGATCTTCATGCAGTCACTCCTCAGCTCTCGCACATCTTCCCCGACATCACTGAGTCACCCTCACTCAACTTCACGGAAAACCACTGAGTCACCCTCACTCAACTTCACGGAAAACCCAACCATCCCCATCCCTCTCACCGTTCAAGAGGCTCTCTCGGGTCCCCATGCTGCCGAATGGCGTGCTGCCATGGAAGCTGAAATAAAAGCCTTCACCCGCAACCACTCCTTCGACGACGAAACTCCACCTCCAGGAGTTAACATCGTTGGTGGCAAGTGGCTGTTTCGAGTGAAACAGCTTCCGGACGAGGCCCCGGTGTTCAAAGCGCGTTACGTGGCCAAAGGTTTCACCCAGCAGCAGAACCTGGACTTCTTCAAGACCTTCTCCCCCACATCCAAACCACCCACTGTTCGCACGCTCTTGGATGTAGCAGCACGAGAAGACTTTGAGATCAAATCCATGGACGCATCCTCGGCCTTCCTGCAAGGACGCCTCAAGGAAACCGTATTCATGGATCGTCCTGAAGGCTTTCCAGGAGAGTTCCCTCCCAACACTGTCTGGAAGCTGAATCGCCCTGTCTACGGCCTCAAGCAAGCCCCTCGGGAATGGCACAACAAAGTGAAGGAAGTCCTTCTCTCACTGAACTTTCACCCATCCTCTGCCGACCCGACCCTCTTCATTCGTCGCCACTCTGAGCCATTCTACATCCTTGTCTACGTCGATGACTTCATCCTCGTTGCCAAGGACTCGGCCCAGATGGCCTCTGTTCAGGAGGCCCTAAGCAAGGCCCTCTTGATGAAAGACCTCGGTGACCTCAAACACTACCTGGGGATGGAAATCACTCGCGATCGTTAGGCTCGCACCATCTCTCTCTCCCAGGAGTTCTACATCAACAATGTGCTCAAGCGGTTTGAGATGGAGCTGTGCACACCCATCGCCACCCCACTGCCGCTACAACACCTCCTCACCGCCCCAGCTGTACCCACACCAGAGGCATGCACTGAGCCGTACCCAGAGCTTGTTGGGTCCCTCATGTACGCCATGATGTGCACCCGGCCTGACTTGGCATACCCTGTCAGTGTCCTCTCTCGATATGTGGCTCATGGGTGCTTCACAGACCTTCATTGGAAAGCGGCAAAGCGGGTGCTGCGCTATCTGCAGGGCACCAAGTCTCATGTCCTCACCCTTGGTGGGCTTTCCCCTCCTCGACTGGAAGGTTACACAGACTCCTCCTGGGCGGATGACCAGACCGACCGACGCTCCTCCCAAGGCTACTGCTTCACCCTTGGGAGCGGGATTGTCAGCTGGCGCTCCACCCAGTAGTCTGCAGTCTCCCTCTCCTCCTGTGAAGTCGAGCTCTATGCCGGCACCATGGCAGCTCAGGAAGTCCGCTGGCTCACATTCCTACTCCAGGAGCTTGGCTTTCCTCAGTCCACTCCCACCCTCTAATGTGACAACCAGAGCACCATTCACCTCTCCCAGGATCCCGTGTACCACACTCGCACCAAGCACATCGAACTTCGTCACTTCTTCATCCGTGACCTTGTCCAGCGAGAGCAGCTCAATGTGGAGTATGTGGCCTCCGACTGCAACTTGGCTGATCTGTTCACCAAGCCCCTTGGGAAGGTCCCTCACCATCGCCTTCTAGGCGCCGTGGGGCTCTGCGCTCCCCCTTCTCCACCCTGAGTTCGATTGACGCCTATGGGGGGGTGTTGGTGTTAGCCCTCAATCTCACAATTTGTACTTGTACTTTTATATCCTAGTTTAGTTTAGTGTAGTTTGCACTTTGTGTTTGGTTGGGTGTACACCCACATCCCAACCAAACCCAAATGTAATCTCCAAGCAATCTCCAACCCACCAATTGGAGCTTGCCTTGGGATTACCCTTGATTCCCTAGGATTGCCCCCTGATTCCCTCCTCATCCATACCTTGCTCATTCCTGATGTACTTAAAGAGCTTTGAGCTCACTACTAATGTATCAGTTCTAAGCCTAAGTTCTGACAGTTTCCTCCCCCATAATCGTGCTCCCGCAACGTAAGTTAAACCAAGCCATCCAATCTACTTGCGTGAAGGGGCTCAAATGTTCTGCCCACAAAATTTTCTCCCGCTCCTGTAACCCTACCCTAAGCAATGGGCTCCGTACCACATTTTTTGCTTTCTCCCTTTCCCACTTACCTGACCTTACACAGCCGCGGGCACTGTTCTACGGGAAGAGGAAGATTTCTAACTACCCGGCCAAGTGTATCTCTAGCGTCTGCCCCATCTGTCAAGGAGTGTAGACCGTTTTTATGCTAGCGCAAATGCATTAGAGTAGAATATGTTGGCCGATGTATTTCCAACTGAGCTTCTAACCTGGAATTTACAGACCACCACTCCTTCCTATCAGGGAGGAGTGGAGAAAATGAACAAACAAATGAAGAGGAGAGAGCAGCTAACACAAGTAAGGTAGAGTAGTGGGCAGTGCAAAAGGCATGCGGCAATCACGAGTGGAGAAGTGGCAGTTGATGCCAGACAAGAGTACCAGTAAAGGAAGCCTCACATGGAGATCATGCTGGTCAGCCACCCAATGTCTGCCGGGATAGAGCCAGTGAGCGTGTTGTTAAAGAGAAACCTGCACGGACAAAGAGCGGGGATTGGGTACATCTGTGTGTGAGAGTGAGTGAGGGAATGAGAACAAGAGTGAGTGAGGAGCGAGCCCTGGCGCGAAGACCAGCCACATTCAACTGGGTGGATGCCTTAACCCCGTTAAACGAAAGTGATTGAACTTGAACTACAAACTTAACTTGGCAACACTTAACATCACTTGCAGCGCTTCGATTGTGACAGCTTGTCACCTCAGAGACAAGGGCGTAAAAAAAAATACAAGTGAGTAGTTATGTCTTGCTCAGCTTGTAAGACTAGCAATCTGGTCGAGAAGAGTTTCGGCAGCACCAGGGTAATGTTTCTACTCTCGTCAATACGAAGTAGTAGAATTCATTGGAAAACCTGGAATGCACGGTTATGGGGTTTAGATTAATTTCTACAGGTAGAAGCACATAATTATATAAATTATACGCACGGGCTCCTGCAAACAGAAAACAGTTGTTTAACTAGTTCACAAGATTTCACCACGCTGTATTTGAAAACGGTTGCATAACTTCTTGAACATTTGGTTATATCCTCCTCGTGTTAACTGTCTTCAAATTGCATTTGTAACAATTGCCCCCACTAGCTCAAATGTGTGCATTCATGAGACTCGCATGTGACTCCAATGTAGCTCTCATGAGTTCATGCGAGCTCACAGTTATAAAATGGCTTTTACTGTTCATGAGCAAAAGGTGAGTCGAGTAAAACTCGACTCATTTTCAGCCGACTCGCTTTGGAAAAATTCGAGACGAGTATTACTCGCCTGAGAAGTGTTACCACTAGACCTGACTCATTCCTCGTTAATTCAAAAGGGCTACCCGAACAAGAGGATTGCTAAGCGTCCGCGACAACGTCTGGCATCTAGCATTTGGACCGGGCCGGGCCAGCCCGACCTATTCACGCCATGGTCGACACGGTCGAGCCGCCCTTTGGCCCATCACATTTGTCCAGACCACGGGCCGACGCCCGCGCTGGGCCAGCCAGCCTGCCCCCGCACGTCCTAGGCTGGAATGGGTCCAGCCCGTGCCCATGTCTACTCACAGATATTTGAGCAGGCTCAGCGCAGTCACTGTGGCAGGGATGCTGCCAGGCAGTTGGTTGCTTGCCAGGTCACTGTGAGGAGATACAACGGCAGCAAGGAGGGTAGGCTGACGAGATGAGCAAACCACAAGGGAGAAGGGGAGTGTTTCTCGAACACAAACAAACCACGCAGTCTGCCCACCTATGCAACAAGTCCAGCCCATGTCGCCCACCCATTGCTGAGCATCATCCATAGGCCTGAGCAAGGGTCCGAGCCGAACCACCTTGGCTCGAGCTGGGGTGGGTTTGTTTTTATCATGACTTTAGCCAAGTCGGCTCAACACGAGCTGAGAAAACTTCTGCCCGGCTTGCAAGGTGGCTATTTTGGTTGAGCCGGAAGCTGGCCAGCGACAAGTCGCGTGGGTCGCGAGCCTTTAGCAACTTACCCACGATTTTCTTTTACTCGTGTACTACTTGACGAGTTGAACTTGAAGCTAAAAAACAGGTAGGTAATCAATGAATTGAACTAGCCAGAGTTGTAATCAAGCATCGCGATACGTAGAATGTCATAGAATATAAAGGTAAAGGCTTTTTATTCCATTACATGCTTTGTGAGGTGTAGACAGGTGTGGATTGTGTAATTCGGTTTTACCGAGGAGCAGTTGGGTTTCAGGGGTGACGTGGGTGGGACTGGGATGTGCGGGGTACACTAGGGAGACTCAAGGAGCCTCGAGAAGCAGGAAATCAGAAGTGGCCAATCCCAAGCACAGGAGGCTCGAGCCCAACCAACTCGCTTAGAAATTGGAGACACAGGAGGGCCGAAACAAGTAGCCTAGCACAACCAGGCTGAATCTAGTTCTCTCGTTTGTTTGCTCTCGCTAGTGGATGATTGTTACTGATTCACGTCTAACTCCAGCCTAGGTGACAAGGCCACTGTGTGCAGCCATTTGTGGGAGCGGGAATCTCTCAGGGTAGTGGCTTAGTATGAAGGAGGCAACCAGGGAGCAGGGACAAGACAGAAGCAGGGATGAGAGGGAGAAATCAGCATGAGTGTGAGGACAGAAGCAGGTAACGCAGGAGGGGTTTTCCGACAAGAAGCATGAGCCTAGTGACTGAAAGGTGCATTTGTGCTGCGGATGGAAGGTGGAGTGCCGATTCCCTTCCATGCAGTGAGCAATCAAGGCCTATGTTGGCAGATACGCTCACAGAGGGAGGGGCGTCCCATATGTACGCCTGCAAATATACTAAATATGCAAATACGCTTCGAAATCGCTAGAAATATGCTCGGGCAGCCCGTTGCTAAAAAAACAACAGTTGGAAAACAATCGCGACAATTTGCAATAACGCCATTCTGAAATTTGAATATCAAACTCCAGCCCCTCCTCCATCCCCAACCAACCCACTCGATCTCACAAGCCTCAATTCTCCCCGTGGCTTTCATTCATTTCCACATTTCTCCACTTGCATTTCATCTCCTCTCGACAACCACCACAGACATAGCTTTCCTAGTTTCTCGCCATGGCGACAAGCGACACTCCCTCTTCGTCAAACAATACAGCGTTTGTCGAATAATCGAGTGGCTATGTTGAGAAAGACGAGTTTAGCGTCCAGGATTTTAGCGTCTTGGACGCTGAACGCCCAACCGTCCCTTGCCACAACGCTCAAAAGACGCAGGGCAGGGCAGGGTGAAAAAGCTCAGGCAGGCAAAAAATGTAGGCGTTAGAGGTCGTAGTGGACATTGTAGACTAGGTGTGGAGGTAGACCTACTATCAGCTACTTGATCTAGGGTTTCGAGAAAGGAAAACTAGGTCACCAGAGAGTAAAGCTGAACAAGACGACCTGGTTCACCCAAAAGAGATGGAAATCAAGATAGCTAGGGTTGGAAACCCTAGATTTAGTGCCATAATGTGAGTTTGTGAGGGAAATAATGGTTGGGAAAGCATTTAGGGGTCAGAATGTCTTTGAATGGGCCTCAATTTAATGAAAATTAGGAGGGATGAGCAAGGGGCGAACACGAACGTTTTTGCGTTCGCCCATGCACGAACACCCCTGTTCGACGAACCGAACACTATTCGGTTCGGCGAATATATTAAGCAAAAACATGTGTTCGCCGTTTGCCTATAAAGGCGTGTTCGGGCGAACCTCGAACACTGTTCGGCGAACTCTTAAAGCAAAAAAAAAAACCTGTTCGGTTCACCTCGGAACAGGTGTTCGTTTTTATGCTCATCCTTGAAAATTATAATTCGCGTCGAAGTCGGGAATGTCAATTTTCGCGGGCCGGGTTTTCTTCGAGCAGCCCGAAAATGTTTTGGGGAAGCGTCCTGCGTCTCGTACAGTATAGATATGAGCAACGGGCGAACACCAAACATGTTCGCACGAACATGTGAAGGGGGCCAACTGAACATGTTCAGTTCGCCCGGTTTTTTTTTAGAGGATTTATGGTGTTCGAGGTTCGCGACAGGGGGCCAAACACTGCATCGAGAGTGCTTTTTCAGGGGGCCAGCTCCTCCCCCGTCGCCTCCCCTCCTCCCCCCCCTCCCCTCTCCTCCTCCCCCCCCCCCCCCTTCCCCCCCCCCCACACCCTCCCCCTTTCCGAACATCGCACAAGTTGGGCCAAACACCGAACATGTGCGGCCGAACATTTTCTGCAAAAAAAAAAAAAAAACAAAAAACAAAAGAAAAAAAAATGTTCGGTTCGTCTCGAACATGTTCATGCTAACTGAACAGACGTTCGCCCTTGTGCTCATGTCTAGTACTGCGGCCAGCGTCCAGAGTCCGGAGGCAAGCGTCTGGACACTGCAACGCCAGAGCGTCTTTCTCAACATAGTCTAGTGGCAACGACAGCGTTGTTCTTGCCAACCCCACTCATACAGACACATCCTGATAGGTTATTCATTTATTTCCAAATAACAAATTTCCTATCACTTCTGGACATACATCCCCACCAACCTCTAGCACTAGCGCCCCCCCCCCCCCCCCCCCCCCCCCCCACAGGCAAACAGGTTATGGAGCTGAGGAGAAGATGAAGTGAAATAGAGAGGGTTGGGCTTGGGAAATTGAGAGGGGTGGTGTGTAGTTGGGGATGTGGGAGGCGCTGGAATTTAATATTCGAATTGCAGAATGGATATGGGTGCTGAGCAAGGTCGAGGAAACAATCAGCGAAGTCGCTTAGCCTTCGCGGATATCGATAGGCTGCCGGAGCGTATTTCAGGGTATCCAAAGCGTTTTAGCGTATTGCTTACATTGGCAGGCGAAGGGCGTTTATACGCAATCCCTCCCCAAGCATATCTGACTATATAGCTAGCGAAGAGCGTATTTACGCAATCCCTCCCCAAGCGTATCTGACTATATAGCTAGCGAAGAGCGTATAATATACACAAACTTAATATTCTAGAAGCGTGTTTCCGCTAGCTCAAGGTGACATGGCGTTGACGACGTACAGACGAGTGACCTTCCTGAGGCTGCTGAGGGAGTTTGGAATCTGCCCTCCCAGCTTGTAGTTGCGAAGTTGCCTGTTTCATTTATGGTATGTGAATGATGGTATGTGAATGATGGTATGTCACTGATGGTGTGTTTTTTATGGTGTGTCAATAATGGTGTGTCATTTGTGGTGAGGCAGTGAAGGAGAGCACCCTTTGCCACACCCTCTCTCTTCCATCCTCTCACTCCCATCCTCTCACTCCCATCCTCTTGCTCCCATCCTCTCGTTCCCATCCTCTCGTTCCCATCCTCCCACTCCCATCCTCTCGCTCCCATCCTCTAACTCCCATCTTCACTCCCATCCTCAAACTCCCATTCTCTCACTCACATCCTCTCACTTCCATACTCTCACACCTATCCCCGCACTCCCATCCTCTCACTTCATCGGATCCCTCCCTCCCACTGCCTCCTTTTCGCCTCCCTCCCAGGGCCTCACAGGTCCACGATCATGCCGGAGGGGTCGCATGTGAGGCCCGTGGCATTGCTGCAGTCGGGACTCGCGCCACTCCACCCGGGGATGCTCTGCCCCCATGCCGCCTGGCACTCTTGCAGGAATTGCACTGCACCGAGTGGCGATGGGTGGGGTTCAGAGTGGCAAAGGGTTGGGGGGGGGGGGGGGGGGGGGGGGGGGGTATACAAATTTTTCAACCTGGCTGACATCAGCCTACAACGATGCTCATCCAAGAATTCCCAAGTGGGCTCCGAGCGAAGGCAGGTACGAAGTGCCGACCTAGACGCTATAGCAGGCTAACCATAAGAGTGGAAAGCTTCGCAATCACAATGTTAACGCACCCCCTGCTAGCCACTGCCCTTCCACAACCAACCTGCAATTGGGAGTGTATGGACAATGATAAGGGTTGAAGTCCGGGCTAAGAAAACGCGTAGCTTCCATTGCGTGCCACGATTTGTATAATCTTCTCCCTAAAGGAACTAGCCACACCTGTGGTGTAACGCCTGTGGGCTGAGTGTTAAAGGCATTCCGCTGCGCCAAATAACACCCTCGTTTTGACCCAGTGGGTAGCGAGGTGTTACATGTGGCATGACTCACCGCGCAGGGGTGGGGACTTCCAGTGACAGCCGCATGTCCTACAAAGCTGGCAAGACCTACCTAGTAGTAATGGGATGTCCCTGACAAAATCCAACGTGAACTACTGGGCACAGCTCTACAACGTGAACTACTGTGCACAGCTCTACAACGTGAACTTCCTCCTCTTGCTCTCGCGCGTCGTAGGCCGTTTTTCTCCTGTGTTCCACGCAGTCGGTTCCACCTCTCCCTCCTTTCCACGCGGCGGTCTGAGCGCGACAGCAGCGCGTGTGGCGCCGGGCGTGCAGCGCGCGACAGCAGAGATAATACTATGCGGTGGCAGATGTTATTTTCAGGTCAAATCGTCACTCCCTCGCATGGCCTCCCACAGCGGCACTCGCCTTGCGTGGCTTCGAGTGGCACAGCCGCGTTCACTATCGCGGCGGGCGCGAGAAGGACGGCGAGCCAACATGCCAGTGCCAGCGCGCACAGCACGCGCACACGCTCACGCGCCATCGCCGTCGCCCCGAGGCGAAGGCCACTCCGGTCCAAGTCCGATTTCTCCCTCGCCTCTCAACCCCGCCTCTCTCGCCGTCCTCTCCGCCGGAGAACGCGCTGGTTGAAACCTGTGAGAATGGTCCGCCGATGCAGGTGCAATGTGGCAAAAGCGGCACCCTAAGCGGCAGCGAACTTGTCTTCTGGTTTCCACCTGTGGGGTGGGGAACGGTTTTGGGTTTTCACCTGTTTTAACGTTACACACCTAACTGAACCCTACTAAGTCAATTGAAAGCAACCAACACCACCTACATGTCCATGTTGTATTTGGCAACCAGATCATGTTGGGGTCAATCCCAACTGCATGCAGATCTTGTTAATGCGGGTTTGCAAATGCATGCAACTGATGGTTTTCGAGAAAAAGGTCGGCTCGTCGGGCAAACCATGCAAACGCATGCCATCCGTATGGGTTTTTTTTTTTTTTTTTTTTTTTTTTTTTGGACCGCAGCAGAAAACGGTATATCAGCCTTTTTGCCCTAGTCAATAGCATGCGATTGCCGATCCGCTCTGGCAAAAATTGGATGATGTTGATATTGGCCCATAATGTTGCACCTAATTTGTGGTGTCAATTTTTGCTGATGAAATTAGGGTACATTCCGCTGTAGACAGCGTCCCAATCGATGTGTCCCAATCGATTCTACCGCACTGCATCTTATTACACCGAATTACACCCTAGTTTCAAAATTTTCGCTTCTCTGGTTTAGTTCGGTTCGGAGCGGTACACCCGATTGGGACATGTACGATTGGGACATGTCCAGCGTGGAATGTACCCTTACTGTCAGCCACGGCTGACTATTCAAGTAAAAACCAGTATGATATTTTTGGGGCTTTGAAAGTTTTTAGTTTGAGGCATATTTTACGGAGAATGGCTACTCTGATTTTTCAAGTTACGCATAAACGCAAGTCTGAAGCACTCAGACCTCACATGGCAAAATCAGACTAGGGAATTTCCAATAGTTATTCGTTGCCTAATTGTCAAACATATATGCTGCTTATTGTGTAGGCTGTAGTGGGGTAGCTCATATGGGGTACAACCCAAATTAGGGTTTCCTACTTGTACCCATCATCCTGCTAGTTCATTCATTCCTGCTGCTAGATTCTAACATGGTTTCAGAGCACTAAGGTCCGTAGGACCGTTTTTTTTTTCGGGCCCACCTACCGCTACGGTTACCGCGCTACCCCACGTACCTGCCTGCCTTGACTTGCATTGTGACGTGCTGCACTACGCGCGCCGTCCAGCAGCCCTAGCGCTGCCTCCTGCTGCCCTAGGCCAGCGCGCTGCCCCTGCAGGCCCGTAAGGCCCGCGCGCCGCCCCTGCAGGCCCGTCACGCCCGCGAGCCGCCCCTACAGGCCCTCCAGGCCCGCGAACCGCCCCTGCAGGCCCGTCAGGCCCGCTGCTGCCGCGCGCTGCCCGCACCGAGCCCGCGCAGCCCGCGCCGAGCCGCGCGCAGCCCGCTGCTGCCGCGCGCTGCCCGCACCGAGCCCGCGCAGCCCGCGCCGAGCCGCGCGCAGCCCGCTGCTGCCGCGCGCTGCCCGCACCGAGCCCGCGCAGCCCGCTGCTGCTGTGCGCTGCCCGCGCCGAGCCCGCGCAGCCCGCGCCGAGCCGCGTGCACCCCGCTGCTGCCGCGCGCAGCCCGCGCCGAGCCCGCGCAGCCCGCGCTGAGTTGCGCGCAGCCTGCTACTGCCTCGCGCGGCCCGCAGCAGCCCGCGCCGAACTGCGCGCGGCCCGCACTGCCTCACGCGGCCCGCAGCAGCCCAGCGCGCTGTCCGCGCAGCCTGCGCCAAGCCGAGCGCGGCCCATTGCTGCCTCGGCCCCGACCTGCTGCTGATGCGGCCCCGCCCTGCAGCTGCCACGGCCCCGACCTGCCACTCACGCGGCCCCACCCTGCAACTGCCGCTGAAGCGGCCCCGCCCTGCAGCTGCTTCGGCCCTACTCTGCAGCCGGTGTTGCGGCCCCGACGTCGCCACCGTCGTGCGTCTACTCGGCCGCCGCCCGTCGAGCGCCGGCCCTGCTCGCCCGGTGAGCGCCTGCTCTTCCAGCCTTTGGTGAGCGCCTGCCTGCCTGTTTGCCTACTGGCCTGACTGCCGGCCTGCCTGCCTGCCTGCCTGCCTGCCGGCCTGTCTGTCTGTCTGCCTGCCT
The DNA here is from genome assembly GCA_947470075.1 of Closterium sp. Yama58-4. Classification (NCBI taxonomy): domain Eukaryota; kingdom Viridiplantae; phylum Streptophyta; class Zygnematophyceae; order Desmidiales; family Closteriaceae; genus Closterium; species Closterium sp. Yama58-4. The sequence continues at coordinate 709,132 of CANIUD010000696.1, forward strand.
GCCTGCCTGCCTGCTTGCCTGCCTGCCTGCCGCGCCTGCCCTGCCCGAGCTGCTGCTGCTGCTACTGCCACTAGCAGGTGGCCAGATGCAGCACCCACAACGTTCACGCGAGTCTCTCACGCCCCAGCAACTTAGTCAGTGGTATACTAGCTGGGGTTGTCGCGGTAGCCGTCGTAGCTGTCGCCCTGGAGCTGGTCAGTTGGGAGCGTCTGGCAGTGGCCAGCCGCAACTGCAGCAGCGTCCACGCGAGACACCTACGTCCTGGCAGCTCCATGAGTGGTACGCTCAGAGTGGAGGGTCTTCGAGTACAGTTCGCTGCCCGTACGTCATTCGCACAGGTGATCGGACTGGTCAGCCTTGCGGGACGCTTGGTCACACACAGTCCCACTGCTTCGCCCGTCTGAGCGACGCCTGGCGTACCGAGTTTGGCGACGAGGCTGAGCTCCCCACCTGGCTGGAGCTGCTTGGACAGAGGGTAGATATCTTTGCTCTTGACTATGATGCTATTCTCACTGCCATGTATGCATTGCCTACTAGTGTTGACCGTGCCTGTTACCTGTGCGTACCGCCTGACCCTGGTATAGAGCCTGCTGCTCTTGGTGCTGGTGAGGCTGCTGCTCTGGGTGCTAGTGCGTCTCCTGCTCTAGGTGCTACTGAGTCTGCTCTCTCTGGTACTGCGTCTGCTCCGGCCTTGCACACTTTCACACTTGACTCAGGTGCTTCCCGCTGCTTCTTTCGCGACAGTACCACAGTCACTCCCCTCCCTGCACCTGTCCCTGTCTCACTGGCTGACCCCTCTGGGGGCCCAGTGCTTGCACGGTCCACTACTGTGCTTCCCTGTCCTCGGCGGTCTCGTCCGGTGAGCTGTCAGGTCTCCACATCCCCTCGTTCTCTACGAACCTGGTGAGCACCGCCGTCCTTCAGGATCACTGGGTTGACACCTTTACTCCTGGAGGACAGCGGGTGACACACTGCACGTGCTCTCGGACCGGCCGCCACCTGGCCACGTTCACACGTGCGCCTGGGTCCAGTCTGTACACCCTCACCGCTGTGTCGCGTCACGCCCCTTTTTCTCCTCAGCTGCACGTGTCTGCTCAGGTAGCTACCCAGTGCGAGTGTCGCAGCCTATCGCACGTCACTCTCCTGTGGCACCACCGCCTTGGTCACCCCTCCTTGCCTCGCCTGCGTAGCATGCACTCTCACTCCCTAATCTCTTCTTCCCAGGTCTCTGCCTGCCCTCCCTCCCTCGCCTGCGCCGCCCTGCATTCCTTGCGTCGAGGGGCGGCAGCGCGCCGCTCCTCACTCCTCCTCGTTTCCTCCCACAGAGGCTCCACTGCAGACTCTCCACCTGGACGTGTGGGGCCCAGCCCGCGTCCAGGGGCAGGGCCGCGAGCGGTACTTCCTGCTGGTTGTCGACGACTACACGCGTTACACCACGGTCTTCCCCTTGCAGCGCAAGGGGGATGTCCCTGCTGTTTTGATCCCTTGGATCCGCGCTGTTCGTCTCCAGCTCTGCGAGCGGTTCCGGTCGGATTTTCCTGTCCTGCGTCTGCACTCTGACAGAGGTGATGAGTTCTCCTCCGACCTCTTGGCAGCCTACTGTGCGGAGCGCGGCATCCGCCAGACGTTCACGCTTCCAGCCTCTCCGCAGCATAATGGGGTTGCTGAGCGCCGCATTGGCTTAGTCATGGAGGTCGCTCGTACCTCCATGATCCATGCGGCTGCCCCCCATTTTCTGTGGCCGTTTGCGGTCCGGTACGCCGCACATCAACTCAGCCTCTGGCCCCGTGTCTCCTTGCCGGAGACCTCCCCCACTCTGCTGTGGACGGGGAAGGTTGGCGATGCGTCGCGTTTCCGGGCCTGTGGTGCTCGTGCCTTTGTCCGCGATACCACCGCGAACAAGCTCCCCGCCCGCGCTGTTCTCAGTGTCTTCCTTGGCTTTGTCCCTGACGCGCCTGGTTGGCAGTTTTACCACCCCACCTCGCGCCGTGTCTTTGCGTCTCAGGACGTCACGTTCGACGAGTCGGTTCCCTTTTACCGTCTCTTCCCCTACCGCACTGCCCCGCTCCCCCCCCCCGCCGCTCTTCCTCGCTCCAGGTGCTCCCCAGGTAGACCCCCTCCCCACCCCCGGTCCTGCTCCTTCAGGTGTGTCTCAGGTAGACCCTCCTCCCTTGACTGCGCCGGTTGAGGTCACTGGTGACTCAGGTCCTGCTGAGGGTGGTCCTGCTCGGGGTGCTACTTCTGGGGGTGCTGAGCCTGGGGGTGCGGAGCCTAAGGGTACTGAGCCTGGGGGTACTGAGCCCGGGGGTGCGGAGCTTGCGGGTGTGGAGCCTGGAGGTGCTGAGCCTGAGTGTGAGGGGTCTGGGGGTGCTGAGCTTGGCAGTACTGAGTCTGGGGGTGCTGCACCTGGGGGTGCTGAGGCGTCTGGTGAGCAGTCTCCCTGGAGCGGCCGTCTCCGTAGTCGCTCCGCTGGTGCCTCGCCGCTGCCCTCTCGTCGTCGACTCCCCCTCTCCTCCCTGCAGCTGGTTGAGTGGTACCTTGGCCGCCAGGATCGCGCTGCTGGAGCTGGTGACTCTGCTCCTGGAGTTGTTTCTACTGGAGGCTCTGCGGCTGCTGAGGGTGCGGGCGCTGGAGGTTCTGGAGCTGCTGGAGGTGCTGGCGCTGAGGGTGCTGGCACTGGAGGTTCTGGAGCCACTGAGGGTACTGACGCTGGGGGTTCTGGAGCTGCTGAGGGTGCTGGCGCTGGAGGTTCTGGAGCCGTAGGAGGTGCTGGCGCTGAGGGTTCTGAGTCTGCTGCTGCGCGGTCTCCTTGGAGCGGCCGACTTCGTCCGCGTGTGCCTCTCACCTCCCAGCAGCTGCACGACTGGTACGGTCGCCGTCAGGGTCGCGCCTCTGGCGCTCGGGGCTCTGCCGCTAGAGTTTCTTCTGCTGACGTCCCTGGAGCTGGGAGTGGTACTTGTTCTTTGCCTGCTGGAGGTGCTGAGCCTGGGGTGTGGAGCCGGTGCTTGAGGAGACTGGGGGTGCTGAGCCTGGGGGTGCTGAGTCTGAGGGTGCGGCGCCTGAGGGTACTGCGACTGCTGGTGCGCGGTCTCCTTGGAGTGGCCGCCTTCGTCCCCGGACACCTCTCACCTCACAGCAGCTGCACGACTGGTACGGTCGCTGTCAGGGCGCTCGTGGAGGTACTTCTGCTGACGTTACTGGAGCTCGGAGTGGTACTTTGTCTGCTGGAGGTACTGGAGCTGCTGGGGCTGGAGGTGCTGCGTCTGGAGGTGCTGCTACTGGAGACACTGAGGCTGGCGATCCTGGGACTGGGGGTGCCAGTTCTAGGGGTGCTGCTGCTGGTGGAGCTGGTCCTGGAGGTGCTGGCGCTGGAGGTTCTGGCGCTGCTGGGGGTACTGGAGCTGCTGGAGGTGCTGGAGGTGCTGGTGCTAGTACCACGGCACCGACGCGACTTTTCTTCGCTCCGCCGTCTCCGTCGTCTCTGCCGCCGCCTGACTCTGTTCTTCGTCAGGTTCTTACTCTCCCGTCGTCTACTGGTCTTCCGTTACAGCCTGGCTCACCGCTGCCTGCTCCTTCTCCTTACACTAAGCAGACAGGTAGTCTTGCTGAGCGTCGTGAGCCTGCATCGCGTCCTGTCTCGCCTGTTCGTTCTGGTCGTACCGGTCGTCGTGTTCCTCGTTCGCGTCAGCCGGCTGTCCCCAGCGCACACCTCGTAGTCCGTCGTCCTTCCTCTGCTCCGCAGCCTGTTCCTCTGCCGTCTCCCCCTGCGTCCTCTTTGCCTGACGTTCCGGACCCTGAGTCTGACCGGTTTCGTGCTGAGCACCCTACTGTCACGCGTCTGTTAGCCACTGTTGTTACTGACCCGTCGTTTGAGTCCACTGCTGCGTCTGCCTTGGTTGCTGAGCTCGTTGACTTTGCTGCTGCCTGTCGTCTAGACTACGCTGCCAGTCTGAGTCTGTCTGTCCTCCGTCCATCGGGGGTGAGTGTGCTCTTAGCACGGACGTCCTTGAGGACAGGCACGAGGACCTTGAGTGTCTTGCGGCTGCTGCGCCTCATCTCGTGGCCATGCTGCTTGCCCCTGAGGGAGACCCGGATGCACCAGACATCCCCACCCTGCGCTCATACGCTGAGGCGATCGCGGGTGAGTACTCCTCTCAGTGGCAGACAGCCATGGACGCAGAGATGGCATCCTAGAAGTCCACTGGCACTTACGTCAATGAGGTTCCCCCTCCTGGGGCGAACATCGTCGATGGCATGTGGATTTTCAGGGTGAAGCGGCCACCGGGTTCTCCGCCTGTCTTCAAGGCTCGTTACATTGCTAGAGGCTTCAGTCAGCGTGAGGGAGTTGACTTCTTCCATTCCTTCTCCCCTACCCCGAAGATGACCACTCTTCGGGTGCTGCTGCACGTTGCCGCTCAGCGCGACTACGAGCTTCACTCTCTTGACTTCAGCACAGCCTTCTTACAGGGCAGCCTGCACGAGGAGATCTGGCTGCGCTGCCCACCTGGCTTCACTGGGTCGTTCCCTCCTGGTACCCAGTGGAGCCTCCGGCGGCCAGTCTACGGTCTCCGCCAGGCGCCACGTGAGTGGCACGACACACTAAGGACTACACTTGCGGCTCTTGGGTTCGCTCCTTCGACTGCTGACCCGTCGCTGTTTCTGCGCACCGACACTTCGCTGCCGCCGTTCTACATCCTCGTGTACGTCGACGACTTGGTCTTTGCCACTGCTGACACTGAGGCTCTCGCTCTGGTGAAGTCGGAGCTGCAGAAGAGACACACGTGCACTGACCTGGGTGAGCTGCGCAGCTACCTTGGCTTGCAGATCACCCGGGACAGAGCACGCCGCACCATCACACTGACTCAGTCACACATGGTGCAGCAGGTCCTTCAGCGCTTCGGCTTCACATGGTTCTACTCACAGCCCACTCCGCTGGCTACAGGTCACTCGCTCTCAGCTCCACCTTCGGACGAGTCCGTAGAGTCGAGTGGTCCTTGTCAGAAGTAGTAGTAGAAAGTAAGAATGAAGGAAGGAGGGGTTTGCACTAGCAAGAATGGGGATACAAATAGCAAACCCTAGAAGGGTTGTACTCGCTATAGAGCACCCCACTACAGGCTAGAGCATAATATTCTGACACACCCCCATAGCCAAAGTGGGGTGTAATCAGCAGAGCAAGCAAAGCAGTACAAGCTCAGGGTGGATCACAATGTCACCACACATTCTGAGCACAAGTTCAAGAAGCAATAGTTTAAAGTTCACAATTATGAGCAAAGCTAGAGGCAGTCACAGAGGGCAAGTGAGGAGGAGGAGGGCTGGCGAGAGGAGAGAAGAGTGGAGGCGACGACTGAAGCTGCAGACACACGGGCAACAGACGGCTCTGGTGCAACTCTAGTGGCTACCGGGAGCAAGGGCCCCGGAATACAGGAGTAACAGGCTCTGCGTCTGATCAGCAGCGACAGGAGCAACGGACCCACGGGCGACAGGTGCAACCGGCTCTCTGAGCTACCGGTGGCTATCAGAACCCCGGAATACAGGCGCTGCGGACGACACGACGGCGGCCTCCGCTCAACCTCCCCCGACCGTCCCACACCCCTCTCACACACCCCCTGCTGAAACCCTAGCTCCACTCCCATGGCACCCCCCTTAAACCCTAAACCCTCGGCTCCCACACACCCACCCCCCTGAGCAGCAGCTGCAGCAGTGGGAGACGGAGGAGGAGGAGGAGCAGGGGACGGCTCACACTCACGGCACCCCCATACCCTCCACCCCCAAACCCTAACACAGGAACGCGGGCAGTAGCGGGGGTGGGGCGCCGGCAGAAGCTCGGGGGACGGACGAGGCGCGCGCACGGGCCTGCCGCAGGCCGGACGAGGCGCGCGCGGGCTGCCCGGGCCGCGCGCGGGCCTGGCGCAGCCCGTACGGGCCGCGCGCGGGCCTGGCGCAGGCCGTACGGGCCGCGCGCGGGCTGTACGGGCCGCGCGCGGGCCTGGCGCAGCCCGTACGGGCCGCGCGCGGGTCCCAGGGGCGCTTCGACGGGCGACGGGGGCGTTTCGACGGGCGACGGGGGGCGCTCCGACGGGCGACGGGGGCGCTTCGACGGGCGACGGGGGGGAGCGCTTCGACGGGCGACGGGGGGCGCTTCGACGGTGGGAAACCGCCGCGCGCCTCGGGGCGCACGGCGGGCAGAAAACCGCCGCGCGACGAACATCGCGCGCCACGGGACGCGCGACACACAGGAAGGCAGCGGAAGCAGGCGGGCCCACAGGCCAGGAGCGTAACCGCTCTGATACCATGTCAGAAGTAGTAGTAGAAAGTAAGAATGAAGGAAGGAGGGGTTTGCACTAGCAAGAATGGGGATACAAATAGCAAACCCTAGAAGGGTTGTACTCGCTATAGAGCACCCCACTACAGGCTAGAGCATAATATTCTGACAGTCCTTACGCCGAGCTAGTGGGCTGCCTCATGTACCTGATGACCTGCACTCGACCTGACCTTGCGTACCCTCTTGGCCTTTTGGCTCGTTACGTGGCTCCTGGCAGGCACCGAAAGGTGCACATGGATGCTGCCAAGAGGGTGTTGCGCTACCTGTGCAGTATCTCAGGCATGGGGCTCGTGCTTGGAGGACGGAGTGAGGTGGTCCTCACTGGGCACTCAGACGCGTCTTGGGTTGACGACCAGACTACACAGCGGTCGTCACAGGGTTACACCTTCAGCCTTGGCTCTGGCTCTGTTTCTTGGCGGTCTACACGCTCGTCTTCTGTTCTCAGCTCCAGTTGTGAGGCTGAGATCTACGCCACCGCCATAGGTGCACAGGAGCTACGCTGGCTCACCTACCTACTGACTGACTTGGGTGAGCGGCCTCGTTCTCCTCCAGTTCTGTACGTTGACAACAAGGCGGCCATTGCCTTGTGTGAGGAGCACAGACTGGAGCACAGAACGAAGCACATCGCTCCGCGTTACTTCCTGGCTCGAGAGTTGCAACAGCGTGGTCAGCTTCTTCTTCGTAACGTGGCCACTCGGGCCAACACTGCTGATATATTCACCAAGGCACTTCCGTCTGGTGATCATCAGCGCTTTTGTACCCTGTTAGGCCTTGTGCCTACGTTTCCACACTTGCTGTAGTCTTTGGTTGTACTGTGATCTATATATATATCCTGCATCCTTGCTCTTGGTAGGTAGTGATCACTGCTCTATTGTTGTTGCATATATATATACCTCTGCATGTGAACTGGCCTTGTGGCCCTTTGCTTGTGCTCAGAGTGTGTGGTGACGTTGTGATCCACCCTGAGCTTGCTTTGCTTCTCTTGACTGGTCGTGTGACCCTTGTTCTCCCCCACTTTGCCTATGAGGGTGTGTCAAACATATATGCTGCTTATTGTGTAGGCTATAGTGGGGTAGCCCATATGGGGTACAACCCAAATTAGGGTTTCCTACTTGTACCCATCATCCTGCTAGTTCATTCATTCCTGCTGCTAGATTCTAACACTAATGCTATCACGTTGTGAACACACTCCACTACGGTTAATCAATAACACAGCTCAGAGTAGTGAGCTGATAAAGTCAGCCCTGCTGCTAGCTGGCAGATGCTGATGAGGAGTACTTCCGACTTAGTTACCAATTTCAGGAGTACTTCAGACTGATAAAGTCAGCCCTGCTGCCAGCTGACAGATGCTGAGTGCACGTTTGACTTTCCTACCTTCACCAATTTTTTAACAAAATTGATAGGGAAAATGTTGTTAGAAGACTGAACGAGAATGGATGCATTGAAAACAGATCTGTGTACAAGTACTAACCCTAAGTGGGTTGTACCCCTTGTGGGCTACCCCACTACAGCCTACACAACGAGACATAACATTTTAACACACTTTCATAGGCAAAGTGGGAAAAAACAAGTGGTCACAAGACCAGTCAAGAAAAACAAAGCAAGCTCAGGGTGGATCACAAAGTCACCACACGTTATGAACACAAGCAAATGGCCACAAGGCCAGTTCACATGCAGAGTTATATAAAAAAGAGCAAACAGTATAGTGATCATAACATAGCAAGGATAAGCATGCAAGTATAATTTAGATCACAGTGCAAGCAAAGTCACGCAGTGAGCAAGTGAGACAAAGTAGGTACGAGGCCTCGAACAGTACAGAAACGCTGATTATCACCAGGCTGAAGTGCCTTAGGTTAATATATCAGCAGTGTTGGCCCGGGTGGCCACGTAAGCAAGACGAAGCTGACCACGCTGCTGCAACTCTCGAGCAAGGAAGTAACACAGAGCGATGTGCTTCGTTTTGTGCTCCAGTCTGTGCTCCTGACACAAGGCAATAGCGGCCTTGTTGTCTATGTTAACGGGAATGGAGTGTTGACCCCGCCCTCGCTTGGGCAGCGCCGATGCCTTGGTCGGATGTACGGGAGTAGCAGCCGACCGTTCACACTGAAGAAGCTGCTCGACGGGCTTTGTCGAGCTGCAGGATGTCACTGTGGGGTTTCCGTCGACCAGGGGTGCTCGACGGGCGCAGCTGACTGGGCTGGGCGACGGGTGGGCTGTTGACCAGGAGTTCCAGTTCGACGAGGAGGTCGATGGAGCAGTCCGTCGACCTGACATGTGAGCAACGGTCGACGAGGGGTGCTCGGTGACATCAGTAGAGGGTTCTGGTCGACGGATGTGGTCCGTCGACCATGGCGCAGCTCGACAGGAGATGTGGTCGACCAGGGACCCCTTGGTGGTCGACCAGAGGCACCTGGTGGTCGACCAGAGGCACCTGGTGGTCGACCGGGGGACCTGGTGGTCGACCGGGGAACCTGTGGTCGACCAGAGCTCCTGGTGGTCGACTGGAAAGACCTAGTGGTCGAGCGGAGACACCTGGTGGTCGACCGGAGACACCTGGTGGTCGACTTGAGCTCCTGTGGTCGACCGAAGCCCTGGTGGTCGACCAGAGACGCCTGATGGTCGACCAAAAGCTCTGGGTGGTCGACCAGAGTGGTTGGTGGTGTCCATGTCGACCAGGTAACCTGCTCGGTGAGTTCTACAGAGGGACACAAACGTCGTCGAGGTCGCAATGGCGAAGGCGACTGCGGGCTGGTATCCCGAAGTCGATGTGGCTCGTCAGGCGCAGACAACAGCTGACGGATGCACAGCAATGAAAGTCGGGCCAGTCGTCTATGTGCACTTGCGAGTGTGCGCACTGCTGTCTTCTGCAGCGTTGGCACGCCGTCGACCTGCAGTGTTGGCAGGTCGCTCTTCTGCAGTGCTGGCGCGGCTCCTCTATGCAACGCTGGCAGGCGGTCGACCATGCAGTGCTGGCGGTCGACCAGGCTAGCTGCAGAGTTGCTAGGTGCCTGATGTAGTCATTTTCTGCCATTGCTTGTTCAATCATTTTGATATTCCAACTTTGCTAGTGGAAACTCTTGCCAATCTCTCCCGTGAATGCGCAGGTGTCTAGGAACCAAGCAAACCTACGATCACTCCCTATAGTTCGTGCCAACACCCGTAGTCTAGCTCACTACCGTTGTAGAGTGAATTTCCGTATGGTGCAGTGAGCGTGGATCGAATACGCGACCTTCATATAGGAGCCGACTTTTGCACCTACTAAGTCGTTCGTAGGCCGGAAGTAGCGTTAGTCACCATGGTCGACCCTGTTGTAGAAGCGGGCATAGTGGACACCTTGGAGACACGCTTGGCTGATGCGAGGAGACGCCACGCGGATGGCGAGTACGGGACGATCCCCTTGACGATCGTCGAGTTGGGCATCCGGGCGCAGTGGGCGACGGATCACCCTTCCCACCTGCTTCTCCTCGACCGGTACGAAACGAAGATGGCGTCAACGACGAGGTCGACGGTGGTGCACGAGTCAGCGGCAACGATGGCACGAAGTAGAGAGGGGTGATCAAGGTCAATGGTGGCGTCGACAGGAGTCAGGCGCGAGTGCAGCGGTCGACGGCGGCTGCAGGCATCTCGCATGTTGACGTCGATGGTCGACGCCTCTCTCCTCTATGGAGCGGTGGAGGTCTCTCGGCGACTACACACGTGACGTTGGGCGGGATTGCACTGGCGTATGACTATTTCAAGTTTTCGCCGGACCGGATCACCATCGCCCCGCTGCAAGGTCGATAGGACCTCATCACCTGGAGGGAGTCGATAGAACCTCAGCTGGAGGTCGCCGGGCTGAAGGGCTTCGCCGACGGCACCGTGCCCATTCTGCCTGAGGAAGATGTCGAGCTGCTCGGGGAGTTTCGTGCTGCTTACTTGCTCACCTTTATGGTCATCTCGAGGTGCTGCTCGCCGGTGGTGCAGCTAGCACTCAGAAGCCTTCGAGAGCGACTGGATGCTGGGCACCAGACATGGTGCTTCATCTTGTCGACGTACTAGGTGAAGGACGACCTGTACATCGGACAGTTGGAGGAGAAGATGACTCACATTCGGATGGGCGAGCAGGAGTCGGCGACGGACTACTGCAACCGTGCTCAACAGATCCTGGCTGAGATGTGGATGGCAGGCGCCGAATACTCGACGACGTCTTACATCACCCACATCGTCAAGTTCCTGCTGCGCTACAACCTCATGAAGAGGATGATGTGTCAGAATCCCAGCCACTAACCACTGAGATAAAAGGGCTTGTTTGTGTAGCGGGTGAGTGCGCCCATAACCCCCAGGCCGACGTGCCTGTAACCCTTCCCTAGGATCAATCGGGGATCACCAGTGGACCTCTGACACCCCCCCCGCACTGGGATGCCCGAAGTGCACACACCGGGATTCGAACCCGAGACCTTCGCTTTGATACCATGTCAGAATCCCAGCCACTAATCACTGGGATAAAAGGGCTTGTTTGTGTAGCGGGTGAGTGCGCCCATAACCCCCAGGCCAACGTGCGTGTAATCCTTCCCTAGGATCAATCGGGGATCACCAGTAGACCTCTGACATGATGAGGGTGCCCGGCACGAGTGAGTCCCTTGACGAGGACTCCATCACCAGCTACATCCTTCAAGACGAGGCGATGCAGGAGGCCGAACAGCCCACGGAGCTCCTCCCGCATACAAATTACGCTGCACCGACAAAGCTGAATCAACAGAAAAGGCAGCGCAGGAAGCCGGGCGAAGGTGGTAGCGGAGGTGGGCGGTCGACGAAGGACGTCGACGAGAAGAAGTCTACGCGGGGCAAGGGTCGTGGAGGTGGTTGTCGATGGCAGGAGTCCTGGGTTTGTGGCGACCCCGACCATCTCTCTTTCGAGTGCCCCGACCGCGATGACAGCGACGAGGACGACAGCAAGGGAGGCCGCGGTCGATCGGCCAACCGTCACCCACGTCGAGATGAGAAGCCGCGCAAGGAGAAGAAGGCGTCGAAGAAGGAAGTCGACAGCTCCAGCGGCAAGGACCGAGGCGACGGGGAGGCGTCGTGCTCGATGGTCGGCGTGGTGGAGCCGACAGTCTCGCTGGCACCGGAGGCTGGCGAGGACTTCCAGGCAGTGGCGGCAGCTGTGCAGGCCAACCCAATGGTGGTGCTGCTCAACAGCGGATGCTCCCACCACCTGATGGGGACAAAACCGGTCATCGTCGACATGGCACCGAGCGACGAGGTGAAGCATGTGCGCGGCTTCAATGGGGTGTTCCAGCCTGTCTAGGGTCGCGGAACCGTTGCTCTACAAAGGGAGGCCGGAAAGCGGGTCCTCATCCCCGACGTGCTCTCCCAGGAATACATGCAAATTTGCTGTCATCTAGCCAACTGAAGGAGAACGGAGTGCAGCTGCAAGGCGGCAGCGACGAGATGCTCGGTCGAGGGGAGGTGCTCGGTCGAGCACGCTACACTGGACAGACGAGTCCTCTGCACCGACCTTCGCCCCTGCTCGACGCAGTCGCCGTCGACCGAGGTGGTGGCTCTGCGGACAATCGCCTCGGCGACGAAGACGACCCCTGACAGGATGCACGCGCGGATCGCACACGTCAGCGTTGACACGATCAAGAGCTCAGCGAAGCATGAAGTTGCTACCGCGCTCGACATCACGCTGTCGACCGGAGCAGGCCCGCCATGTGTCTCGTGCGTCGGAGGAAATCTAGCTCGACACACCTTCTCCAACAAGGGCTCGGACGACGAGGAGGCACTGGATGTCGTGCACATTGATTTGTGCGGACCATTTCGGGTGTCTTGCAATGATGGCAGCCTGTACTTCCTGCTGTTGAAGGATCATCACACTCGTTTTGTGTGGAGAATGCTGGTCGCTAAGAAGAGCGACGTGCTGCTGGAGCTTCATAACTGGCTGGTGCTGGTGGAACGGCAGACGAAGAAGTCGGTGCTGTCGCTCCGCTCTGACCGGGGAGGGGAGTTCCTTGGCAAGGATTTCACCGCCTTCGTCGAAGGTAAGGGCATTGTCCACGACCTGACATGCCCCTACACTCCGCAGCAGAACGGCATGGCTGAGAGGGAGATATGTACGGTCGTCGAGTCCGTGCAGACGTTGTTGCTGCACATGGGCGTGCAGCACTACTGGTGGCACCTCGGTTCATGGTTCCCGAGCAGCAGCGCGGTGGGAAGCTGGCACCGAAGGCTCGCTGGGGGCTTCACCTGGGCGTGTCGCCAGAGAGCAAGGGCTGGGAGGTGCTCGACCTAACCGACAACAAGGTGGTCACGTCGGTCGAGGTGATCTTCTACGAGACGCTGTCGCTGGAGGTGTGGAAGGCGAAGTATGGGCCGGCGTCGGGGCGGACCTGCCAACTGACTCCTCGACGGCGATGGTCCCACTGCTCGCCAAAGTTGACGAGCCTGCTGATGAGGATGTTGTGGAAATTCCTCCACCTCCCCCTGTTCTTGCTCCTCCCTCCCCATCACAGCTCGGCCTGTGTCGGCCACCGGCGATGAGGGGAGCCTTGAGGCGTCGCCTGTGGCGCCGGCCAGTGGCATCGCCGGTGGTCGACAAGGCGCCAAGCTCGTCGACCAGGACTGGAAACCGTCGACGACAGGGGAGTAGCAGACAGGGGAGCTGGTCTAACAGGAGGCCACAGCAGGGGTGCAATCGACAGGGGAGCTGTCGAAGTCAGCAGGAGGGGAGCAGTCGGTCGAAGGGTCAAAGCAGCTGTCGACGACGAGGCCGTCGACGAGGAAGGGGAGCAATCGGCAGGAGAAGAGTCCACCGACAGTGACGTGGTGGAGGTTCCAGTCGAGAGGCCTGCGTCGGAGCTGCGGCGTTCTGGTCGAGCTCGACGACCGCCGGAGCGACTGAGCTTCCACGCTTGCTTGCCACCAGCTGCCTTCACCACCGTGTATGACGAGGTCGACGACGATCTGTTGTACGACAACGCTGAGGGGGATGGAGACCTGCCGGAGCTCGACCCCGACGTGCATGCCGACCCCGAACACCGCTGGGACATCGCCACGATGACGGTGAAGGAGGCGCTGGCAAGCTGGAACGGCGAGGAGATGAAGGCCGCCATGTGTAGCCTCATCACCATGGGCACTTGGGAGCTGGTCGAACGCCCACGCGGAGTGAACATCATGAAGAACCGGTGGGTGCTAACGACCAAGTACTGCATCGACGACACCGTCGAGCGCAAGAAGGCGAGGCTGGTCGTGAAGGGCTTCACACAGGTGTACGGCGCCGACTACGACGAGACGTACTCGCCGGTGAGCAGCTACGTCACGCTGAGGATCTTCCTCAGCATCGTCGCCGTCCTCGACCTCAACCTGATGCAGCTCGACATGAAGAATGCCTTCCTGCAGAGCAAGCTCGACAGGGTGCTCTACATGTACCAGCCGGACTACTTCGACGATGGGACCAGTCGGGTGTGTAAGCTGCTGAAGAGTCTCTACGGGCTGAAGCAGTCGCCGCTGCTGTGGTACAAGGCTCTCGACGGAGTGCTGCTAGGGGCTGGATGGAAGAAGAGCCAGGTCGACGAGGCGCTCTACTTCAAGTCCGGCGACGACGGAGTGACCTGCTGGGTGCTGGTCTACGTCGACGACCTGCTCGCCGCCAGCAGCAGCACCGCGATGCTGAAGGAGCTGAAGGAGCTGCTGGAGGCCGCCTTCGAGCTGCGTGAGATCTCGCCGGTGGTGAAGTACCTTGGGCTGGAGATCGTCCGCGACAGGCCGGCCGTGTGTTCTTTGCTTGCACATTCACAGGGAGAATTTGCAAGAGTCTAGCAAAGATTGAAAACAATAATACAGAATGATAGCAACAACATTGGCATGCAAGACTACATCAGAGCTAGCACAGCTGCTGGTCGACCTCCAGCGCAGCACGGTCGACCGCGTTCCAGCGCAGCAATGCTCGCACCGCTCCAGCGCTGCAGAGATGCGGTGCGCCAACGTCACAAGTCTGCGGCGCGCCAACGCTGCAGCAGGTCGGCTGCACAGCGTTGCACCCGCAGGACAGCAGCGCACCTGCTTCGCAGGTGTGCGCGGCTGGTTGGTGTCCATCGCCCCCTAATGTGCCCAGCGCAGGCATTCCGCCCGTGACGGCGCCCACCAGCCACGTCGACCTCGGGATACCACCCCTGAGGTCGTCCTCGCAGAAAGTACCTCGGCGACCTTCCGCCACGTCGCTCGAGTATCCCGGTCGACCGGGCAACCCCGCCTGGTCGTCCAGCCCAGTCGGTCGCCGGCTACACCAAGCCCGGCGTCCCCAGGTCGGCGTCCTGGCGTCCAAGACGGTGTCCACTCGCCGTTGACGCCGTCCAGACGCCCAAGTCGACGTACCGGCGCCCAAGATGCTGAGCAAGCGCCCAGGTCGGCGAGCAGACGCCCACATCGGCGTCCAACCTCTCCGGGCGCCGAGCAGACTCCCAGGTTGGCATCCAGCTGCTCGGCGCCCTCCAGCCAGACGCCCCCAAGCTCCGCGCCCTTGCAGTGGCCTCCGTGCCCACTGCTGCAGGTCGGCTGCATCCCCCCGCACACCCGACCACGAGGTCGGCTCCGCCCAAGTGAGGACGGGGCCAACACTCCCGTTGACACTCCCCTGCCGCATTCACGATAGCGCAGCAGGGGTAGTACGTGGCTTGCTATTTCAACCGCCAGCTGGATCTCGGGTTGAAGCCGAGCGGCCAACTAAGCTGAGAGGCGAGTGCAGACATTTGCTGCAGCCGTTCCGGTAAGTGGAGGGGTGGCGTAGGTTAGTTGGTAAGCTTTGGAGCTGGTTAGTATTATTGTTATTGTTATTTTTATTACATTCAGTCTTATAGACGTTCCTTAGTGTACGTTTATGCTCTTAAGGATTGTGTTTACTTGGAATGGGAAGCAGGAGGGAGGGAGTGGCGACACAGGTACTTGGAATGAGTCGACTCAAAAGCCAACTGCTTCTCACCCAACCCCACTCCTCCAATCTCACACCACACAACCCGCTATGTGCATTTGGGGCAGTTCGTCCCTCCGGGTCAGAGACCACAGCATCAGAGCTGCCTACCTACCCCAACTTGTCTATTTGTGCCAATTGCTTGTTGAGACCCTGCCCCCCAACATGCATCCAGCTATGTGCATCTGGGGCAGTTTGCCCTGATGGGGCCAGAGACCCTATCTATCCCTACTGCTCTATTTGTGCCAACTGCTTGTGACCCTGCCCGCAACATGCAATCCGCTATCTGCATTTGGGGCAGTTGGACCCCCTGGGTTCAAAGACCATAGTAGCAGAGACAATTTTTTAGGCGCCTTAACAACAATTGATTCATAACCTCCATCCCCCCTCCCTTCATGCAATGCTGTTAAACTGTATTATGCTTGTAGGCTGTAGTGGGGTAGCCAATATGGGGTACAACCCCAACTAGGGTTTCATATTTGTACCCAAACTTCTGCTAGTTCAATCATTCTTGCCTAGTGATTCTGATATGGTATTCAGAGCAGGAGGTCCCTAGGCCGTACCTCCCGTTTTTTTTTTAAGGGCCCACCACCGCTCGCATGCGGTTACCACGCTACCCCGTGCCCTAGCCTCGTAGCGCCCTCGTGCGCCCACGTTAGCGCCCTCGCGCGCCCCTCGTTAGCGCCCTCGCGCGCACCCTCGTTAGCGCCCTCGCGCGCCCCTTCGTTAGCGCCCTCGCGCGCCCCTTGCTAGCGCCCTCGCGCGCCCCTCACTAGCGCCCTCGCGCGCCCCTCGCCGAGCCGCCCGCTCGCAGCCCGCCCGCCCGCTCGCTGCCCGCTTCGCGGCCCGCTCACTACGCAGCCCGCCCGCCCGCTCGCTGCCCGCTTCGCGGCCCGCCCATTTTGCAGCCCGCTCGCCCGCTCGCTGCCCGCTTCGCGGCCCGCCCGCCTCGCAGCCCGCTCGCCCCGCTGCCCGCTTCGCGGCCCGCCCACTTCGCAGCCCGCCCGCCCGCTAGCTGCCCACTTCGCGGCCCGCCCGCATCGCAGCCCGCTCGCCCCGCTGCCCGCTTCGCAGCCCGCCCGCCCGCCCGCTGCCCGCTTCGCGGCCCGCCCGCCTCGCAGCGTCGCCCGCCCGCCGTGCTGCCCGCTTGCAGCGCCGCCTGCCCGCCGCGCTGCCCGCTTCCCGGCCCGTCCGCCGCGCTGCCCACTCGCAGCGTCGCCCTCCCGTCGCGCTGACCGCTTGCAGCGCCGCCTGCCCGTAGCGCCAGCCTCGCCCGCTGCTCTCTATCCGTGCACAGTCGCCTTCCCCTGCTGCGGCAGCTTGCGTTACTCTGTCACACTGTCGCTATGGCTTCCATCCGCGTGCTGTCGTTCGATGCTGAGGGCCGCCCTGTGCGGTTCACCGCTTGGCTAGATGACCTGCAGCTGTTCCTCCTGAGCGATAGCAAGGAGCATGTGTCGCTCTATGACTACGCGTCTGGTGCTGCGCCTGCCCCTCCTGCCACAGCTGAGCTTAGTGTTCGTTCCCACTGGCAGACTCGTGACGCAGCTGCTCGCCTAGCCATTCGCAGTCACCTGCCGTTAGCTGAGCTCGAGCATTTTGGCGACTGCAAATCCGCTAAGGCCCTGTACGACGCTGTCGTCGCTCGCTACTCCTCGCCTGCCACAGCCGAGCTTAGCCGCCTCATGCTGCCGTACCTGTTCCCCGATCTGTCCACCTTTACTACAGTCGCCGATCTTATCACCCACCTTCGCACTAGTGATGCTCGCCTGCGTGCCGCCCTTCCCACCGAGTTCTGCGCCAAGAACCCCCTCCACTGTACTGGACACTCCACTTCATAGTCACCCGTCTCCCTGACACCCTCCGCTCAGTTCGAGACCACTTCCTTGCTCGCTGTCCCACTGAGCTCACAGTCGCCCTCCTAGAGGAGCACCTGCTCGCGGCCGAAAAGAGCATTGTAGCTGTCGGTGCTGCTCGTGGCGCTCCTCGCACCCCCATCTTTGAGGGGTGTTCTCCCTCTCCCCTCGCTCCCTCCTACGCTGCTGCTGCTGCTGTTGACTTCCTTGGTGCTGAGTCTGTTGGCGCTGCTTCTGCTCCTGGTGGGAGGCGCCGCACCGGCAAGGGCAAGGGGGGCAAGGGTGGTGGTGGTGGCGCTGGGGGGGGAGGAGGTGGGGGAGGTGGGGGGGGAGGCGGTGCTGGAGGGAGCGGTGGCGGGAGCGCTGGTGGGAGTGGGGTCGGTGGTGGAGACGGGGGCGGCGGAGGAAGCAGTGGCAGTAGTGGCGGCGGCGGCGGTGGCGGCGGTGGCGGTGGTGGCGGTGGTGGCGGTGCCGGTCGGAGCGGTGGTAGTGGTGGCGGTGGAGGTCGGAGTGGAGGCACTGGCTCGGGCCAGAGCTCCCAGCAGCAGCAGCGTCCCCAGACGACCCAGCAGCTTCGTGAGTGGCTTGCTCAGCGTGGGACGTCGGGGGCCAGTGCCCGCTGTTCTTATGTCATTCGCACAGGTGACCGCAAGGGACAGACGTGTGGGAGGTTCCACACCCCGTACCGCTGCTTCTCCCGCCTTGACGACGCTTGGCGTGAGGAGATGGGTGCGGATGTTGAGCGCCCCCGCTGGGCTGAGCTCATGAGGGCTGGTGTTGATGTCTTTGCTCTTGACTATGATGCTATTATTGCTGCCATGTATGCATTGACTGTTAGTGCCGAGGGAGACTGTTACTTGTGTGTGCCGCCTGACCCAGGTATAGAGCCCGCTGCCCTGGGTACTAGTGAGTCTGCTCTCTCTGGTATGGTGCCCCCTGTACTTGCTCCCCCCAGTGCTGTCCCGGCTGGTTTCGAGTCTGCTCTCTCAGGTACAGCACCCACACAGACTCCTCTCTCAGGTACCGCACCGGCTGAGGCCTGTCACACCTTCACCCTTGACTCAGGTGCTTCCCGTTGCTTCTTTCGTGACAGTACTGAGCTCACACCGCTTCCTGCACCGGTCCCAGTCTCCTTGGCTGACCCCTCTGGGGGCCCAGTCCTTGCCCAGTCCACCACTGTCCTCCCTTGTCCGGCGGTTCCGTCTGGCTCGTTGTCGGGTTTCCACCTCCCCTCGTTCTCGACGAACCTGGTGAGCAACGCTGTCCTCCAGGATCAGTGGGTTGACACCTTTACCCCTGGCGGACAGCGTGTGGCGATCTGCACGTGCTCCAGGACTGGCCGTCACCTGGCTACGTTCACCCGTCGACCGGGGTCGAGTCTCTACACACTGACCACTGCATCTCCCCAGGTAGCTGCTGTCGGTCAGGTGTCTGCGTCAGGTCTGGTGGCCCACGCCTGTGAGTGTCGTTCCCTGTCGCACCAGACTCTTCTCTGGCACCACCGCCTGGGTCACCCCTCCTTGCCACGCCTTCGTGGCATGCACCGTCGCCTCCTTGTGTCCGGTCTTCCCAGGTCCCTCCCTCCCCTCCCTGCCTCGCCTGCGCCGCCTTGCCTTCCTTGCGTCGAGGGGCGGCAGCGCGCCGCTCCTCACTCCTCCTCGTTCCCCCCGACAGAGGCTCCTCTGGAGACCCTCCACCTGGACGTGTGGGGCCCAGCCCGCGTTCGTGGTCAGGGCGGTGAGCGGTACTTTTTGCTGGTTGTCGACGACTACTCGCGTTACACCACGGTCTTCCCCTTGCGCACCAAGGGTGAGGTCCCTGCTGTTCTGATCCCTTGGATCCGCACGGTTCGTCTCCAGCTCCGCCGCCGTTTCCGGACGGATCTTCCTGTCCTGCGTCTGCACTCTGACAGAGGTGGTGAGTTTTCCTCCAATCTCCTGAGGACCTTCTGTCAGGCGGAGGGCATCGAGCAGACCTTCACGCTTCCGGACTCCCCACAGCAGAATGGGGTTGCTGAGCGCCGCATTGGCCTGGTCATGGAGGTCGCTCGTACCTCCTTGGTCCACGCGGCGGCTCCCCATTTTCTGTGGCCGTTTGCTGTCCGGTACGCCGCGCATCAGCTCAACCTCTGGCCCCGTGTCTCCTTGCCGGAGACCTCGCCCACACTGCGTTGGACGGGGGAGGTTGGCGATGCGTCGCGCTTCCGGGTGTGGGGTGCTCGTGCCCTTGTCCGCGATACGTCCGCGGACAAGCTCTCCTCCCGCACGCTTCCCTGTGTCTTCCTTGGCTTTGTCCCTGACGCGCCTGGCTGGCAGTTTTACCACCCCACCTCGCGCCGGGTCTTCGCCTCTCAGGATGTCACCTTTGACGAGTCGGTCCCTTTTTACCGTCTCTTCCCCTACCGCACTGCCCCCCTCCCTCCCCCGCCGCTTTTCCTTGCTCCTGGTCCCCCTCCGGTAGACCCCCTTCCCCCTCAGGGTCCTGCTCCTTCAGGTGTCTCTCAGGTAGACCCTCCTCCCGTCGCTGAGCCTGTCGAGGTCACAGGTGACTCAGGTGCTGCTGCGGGTGGTGCTGCTGGGAGTGCTGAGCCTGGGGGTGCTGAGCCTGGGGGTGCTGGGCCTGGGGGTGCTGGGGCTGCAGGTGCTGGGACTGAGGGTGCTGGAGCTGAGGGTACGGTGCCTGAGAGTTTGCCGCCTGGGGGTGCTGAGCCTGGGGGTGCTGCGACTGGGGGTGCTGAGCCTGCGGGTACTGAGCCTGCGGGTACTGAGCCTGGGGGTGCTGCTACTGAGCCTACGGAGCCTCGGGTTACTGCGTCTGGGGGTGCTCCGGTTCGGGGTGCTGAGCAGTCTCTCACACCGCAGCAGCTTCGCGACTGGTACGTCCGACGCTTTCGCCGTCCTAGTGGCTCGGCTGGAGTTGGGGGTGCTGGAGCTGCTCGTCCTGGGGGTGCTCGTACTGGGGGTACTGGAGCTGCCGGGACTGGTTGTTCTGGGAGCACTGTGACTGGAGCTGCTGGAGCTGGGGACTCTGGCGCTGGCGGTGCTAGCGGAGTTGGAGCTGCCGACTCTGGGGGTGGCGCTGCTGCTGGTGCTGCGGACCCACCTGGTGGAGCTGCTGCTGGTGCTGAGGAGTCGGACGGTGGAGCTACTGCTGGAGCTGGGGACCCGGCCGGTGGAGCTGCTGCTGGTGCTGTGGACCCGGACGCTGGAGCTCCTACTGGTGCTGAGGACCCGGCCGCTGGAGTCCCGTCTGCTTCTGGAGACGCTGCGCGGCCGCGACCGTACTTCGTACCGCTCCTTCAGCAGGTTCTTGGGCAGGCTCCTCCTCCTTGTCCTCCTCCCTCCGTAGAGTGTCCTCCGCCTGTCCAGCCGCAGTCACAGTTACCGCCTGCCTCGCCTCTCCCTGCTCCCTCTCCTTATACTGGTCCCACAGGAGGTCTTACAGAGCGTCGTGAGCCTGAGTCTCGTCCTGCGTCGCCTGTTCGTCCTGCTCGCACTGGTAGTCGTGTCCGTCGTGAGCGTCCTCCTCCTGTCCCAGGCACTCACTACATGACTCTGCGTCCCTCTACTGCTCCTCGGCGTGTCCCTCTACCGTCTCCTCCTGCGTCCTCTTTGCCTGCCGTTCCGGACCCTGAGTCTGACCGGTATCGCGCTGAGCACCCTACAGTCACGCGTCTCCTTGCTACTGTTGTCACTGACCCCACCTTTGAGTCCTCGGCTGCGTCTGCTCTGGTCGCTGAGTTGGTTGACTTTGCTGCTGCCTGTCGTCTAGACTACGCTGCTAGCCTTGTCGCTGAGTCAGAGTCTGCGTCTGTCTGTCCTCCGTCCGTCGGGGGTGAGTGTGCTCTTGGCACGGACGTCTTTGAGGACAGGCAGGAGGACTTTGACTCTCTTGCGGCTGCTGTACCTCATCTCGTGGCCTGGTTGCTTGCCCCTGAGGGAGACCCGGATGCAGTAGACATCCCCACTCCGCGCACTTACGCAGAGGCGATCTCGGGTCCCTACTCCTCTCAGTGGCAGACAGCCATGGACGCCGAGATGGCATCCTGGAAGTCCACAGGCACCTACGTCGACGAGGTTCCCCCACCTGGGGCGAACATCGTCGATGGCATGTGGATTTTCAGGGTGAAGCGGCCGCCAGGTTCTCCGCCTGTCTTCAAGGCTCGTTACGTTGCTAGAGGCTTCAGTCAGCGTCAGGGGGTCGACTTCTTCCAGACCTTCTCCCCCACCCCGAAGATGACCACTCTTCGGGTTCTGCTGCACGTTGCTGCTCAGCGTGACTACGAGCTTCACTCTCTTGACTTCAGCACAGCGTTCCTACAGGGCAGCCTGCACGAGGAGATCTGGCTGCGCCGCCCACCTGGCTTTACTGGGTCGTTTCCCCCTGGTACCCAGTGGAGTCTCCGCCGGCCAGTCTACGGTCTCCGCCAGGCGCCACGTGAGTGGCACGACACACTGAGGACTACTCTTGCGGCTCTTGGGTTCGCGCCGTCTACTGCTGACCCGTCGCTGTTTCTGCGCACAGACACGTCGCTGCCGCCGTTCTACATCCTCGTGTACGTCGACGACTTGGTCTTTGCTACTGCTGACACTGAGGCACTCGCTCGTGTGAAGTCGGAGCTGCAGAAGAGACACACCTGCACTGACCTGGGTGAACTGCGTAGCTACCTTGGCTTGCAGATCACCCGGGACAGAGCTCGCCGCACCATCACACTGACTCAGTCACACATGGTGCAGCAGGTCCTTCAGCGCTTCGGCTTCCAGTTCTCCTCACCACATGCCACACCTCTGGCTACCAGCCACTCGCTCTCAGCTCCACCTTCGGACGAGTCCGTAGAGCCGAGTGGCCCGTACCCAGAGCTTGTAGGCTGCCTCATGTACCTGATGACTTGCACGCGACCTGACCTCGCGTACCCTCTTAGCATCCTTGCTCGTTACGTTGCGCCTGGGAGACATAGGCGAGAGCACTGGGAGGCTGCTAAGAGGGTGCTGCGTTACCTGTGCAGTACATCAGGCATGGGGCTGGTGCTTGGAGGACGCGACAGAGTTGTCCTCACTGGTCACTCGGACGCCTCTTGGGTGGACGACCTGGCTACGCAGCGGTCGTCACAGGGTTACACCTTCAGCCTTGGCTCAGGTTCTGTCTCGTGGCGGTCCACCCGCTCTTCCTCTGTTCTCGGCTCTAGTTGTGAGGCTGAGATCTACGCCACAGCCATGGCTGCACAGGAGTTACGCTGGCTCACCTACCTGCTGACTGACTTGGGAGAGCGGCCTAGTTCTCCTCCAGTTCTGTACGGTGACAACAAGGCGGCTCTTGCCTTGTGTCAGGAGCACAGACTGGAGCACAGGACGAAGCACATTGCTCTTCGCTACTTTCTTGCTCGAGAGCTTCAGCAGCGCGGTCAGCTTCGGCTTGTGTACGTGGACTCGAAGGCCAACACTGCTGATATCTTCACCAAGGCGCTCCCGCCTAGTGATCATCAGCGGCACTGTACTTCTTTAGGCCTTGTGTCCACGTTTCCTCACTTGCTCACTGCTTGACATTCTTTGTACTGTACTTTATATATATCTTGTTGCTTGCTTGCTAGGTTTTGATCACTGTGTTGCTTGTCTTGTACTATATCTAGCACTGCATGTGAACTGGCCTTGTGGCCTTTACTTGTGCTCGGAGTGTGGTGACGTTGTGATCCACCCTGGGCTTTGCTTTGCTTTGCTGGACTGGTCTTGTGACCCTTTGTTCTCCCCCACTTTGCCTATGGGGGTGTGTTAAACTGTATTATGCTTGTAGGCTGTAGTGGGGTAGCCAATATGGGGTACAACCCCAACTAGGGTTTCATATTTGTACCCAAACTTCTGCTAGTTCAATCATTCTTGCCTAGTGATTCTGATAAATGCGTCCAGCTACGTGCATTTGGGGCAGTTCGCCCCGCTGGGGTCGGAGACCACAGCAGCGAGCTGATATTGAGTCGACTCAAAAGCCAATTGCTTCTCACCTGCCCACCACCCTCCACACAACCAGCTATGTCCATCTGGGGCAGTTCACCCCACTAGGATCAGAGACCACAGCAGCGGAGCTGCCGGGCGACTGGGTCAGCATTGGCAGGTCCACTCAGTGGCTCTGGTACTCCGTGTATGCCAGGTGGGTGTGCGGCTCAACACTCTGTGCACACACGTGGGTGTGCTGTGCGGTTTGGGTGCATGTTGTCAAATGTTGTAGCCTCTAGTGAGGTTTGTCTTAGGGGGTACACATGTTAGGGTTTGCTACTTGTACCCCAACCAACATCAATGAACCAACACTTTCGATTCTAACATGGTATCACCTAGGTTAGGATCCTGTGGGATCCCGTGCCTCCCGTTCACGTTCGTTCCGCCCGAGCCTGTTCCGCTCGTTCCGCCCGTTCCGCTCGTTCCGCTCGTTCCGCTCGTTCGTTAGTGCCCGCTACGCCGACCCGCCTACCGTGTAGCGTAGTGCACTCTCCCTCCCTGCCCGTCGCGTCGCTGTGAGGATCTGGTTCAGGAAAGATTGAACTATTGAATCATGCACCTGGGTACAAGGCGAGGCTATATATAGGCTCGACACAAAGGCAGTAACCCTGGTGTTACTAGAAGGTTCCGCAGGTCGCGAAGCGTCCCGAACGGGTCCTTCCCGAATTCGGTAGAAGGCAATTCGGTGGCAACCGAAAAGCCTAGAATTCGGTGCACTCAACCTAGTTCGGTGCCTATAACTATAATAAATATAGTAAAGCAACGAACCCAGTAAATCGAGCAAAAGCAAGCAAAATAAAGCAAAGCTAAGCTAGATAATGCATAATAAAGCATAATCAAGCTAGTAAATCATAGCAAAGCCGTCGTACTCTCACACGTCCCCCCCTCAAAGCTGGGTGGCGTGAGATACACCCTGCTTGACAAGATAATCCTTGAGAGCACGGCGTGTGTTGCCCATATCAGCTTCTGCAACCCAACTGTCCTCCGACGGGTCATATCCCTTCCAACGTATCAGGAACTCGAGCGTGTTGCCGCGTCTGCGTCGATGAGCGAGAACTCGTTCCACCTCGTACTCTGGTTCATCCTGTACGAGAACAGGTGGTGGTGGCGGTAGCTGTCGTCCTGTGAACTGCTGGTTGGGGTCCTTGTAGGGTTTCAGCAGCTGAACATGGAAAGCATTGTGAAGCTTCCACGTGGTAGGTAAGCGCAAGCGGAATGTAACTGGTGTCACCATCGCCTCAACGCGAAAGGGACCACAGAAGCGAGGCCGGAGCTTGGACGGAATGTGGGACAAGTCCAAGTTGCGTGTGTCAAGAAGCACCTGATCTCCAACTGCTACTGAGTGATCTCGTCGCTGTCGATCTGCATACTGCTTCTGGGAGTTCTGCATCGTGGTGAGACGTCGCTGAGTCTTCTCCCATAGCTGCTGCATGGTGGTGACGAAGTCGTGTGCAGCTTGGACGTGTGCCGGTGTGGTTGGCTGTTGTGGTGTAAGTGGTTCCCGTCCATAGCACAGGAAGAAAGGAGATTTCCCTGTGGCCGCATGTGAAGCGTTGTTGTAAGCGAACTCAAGCGTCGGTAACTGTAGATCCCAGTGGCTGATGTCGTCCTTGCAAGCTGTGCGCAGTAACTGTTCAACCACCTGATTGAGTCGCTCAGTCTGTCCGTCAGTCTGGGGGTGGTATGCTGAAGACATCGCAAGCTTAGTCCCCAACAGTCCCATGAGTTCCCTCCAGAACTTACTAGTGAACTTTGGGTCTCTGTCTGAGATGAGTGTAGCGGGGATGCCATGGATGGTGATGATGCGGTCGAAGAAGAGGCGAGCAGTTGCTTCAGCTGTAGCCGTGGCGTTGGTCGGAATGAAGTGTCCCATTTATAGGGCGTATCCCTTTCAGTAGGTTGGTCAGTGGCGCTGCTATCTTAGCGTATTGCGGCACGAACCTGTTGTAGTAGTTGGCGAAGCCTAGGAACTGCTGCAACTCCTTCACGTTCTCTGGAACTTTCCACTTCTTGACGGCTTCGATCTTCCGCGGGTCCACGTGTACGCCCTCGGCACTCACCATGTGCCCGAGAAACTGCACCTTCTTCAGGGCGAAGTCGCTCTTCGACAGCTTCACGTAGAACTTATTCTCCCGCAGGATCTCGAAGACTTTCCGCAGATGCTCCACGTGCTCCTTCATGGTCTTAGAGTAGATCAGTATGTCGTCCAGGTACACCACCACGCACTCGTCCAGCAGGGGCCGTAGGATGTGGTTCATCTCTGCCTGGAACGTCGCTGGTGCGTTGCAGAGTCCAAACGGCATCACTAAGTACTCGTAGGAGCCGTATCTGGTACGGAACGCCGTCTTGTGGATCGAGTTGTCTGCCATCTTGATCTGCCAGTAACCCGACCGTAGGTCCAGCTTCGAAAACACCGTCGCACCACGCAGTTGGTCTAGAAGATCGTCTATGCGCGGTATGGGGTATTTGTTCTTGACTGTCTGTTTGTTCAGTGCCCGGTAGTCAATACACATCCGTAAACTACAGTTTGGCTTTGGAGTGAAGAGAACCGGTGCGCCGTAGGGAGAGGTGGATGGGCGGATCAGTTGTCTGTCCAGTAGGTACTCGATCTGTTTCTTCATGTCTGTCAGTTCGGTCGGACTAAGTCGGTATGGTGCACGTGAGACGGGTTTCGCACCTGGTTCCTCCACGATCTCGTGCTCGTGGGTGCGTGCTGGAGGTACTCCTGCAGGTAGGTCGTCTGGCATGATATCCTTGTACTGCTCCAACACCTCCTTTACTGCTGCAGGTAGCTCCGAGTTCGGCTTCTCCTCCTCTGCTGCTGCCATAACCAGTGCTAAGTAACCCGTGTTACTCTCATTCACCGTCCGTTCGAACCGCGCCAGTGTCGTTTCAGGAACATCCCCTGTATCCGTCCAGCTTCGCAGCTCCACACGTTTCCCGTTGTTGTAGATACACGCCTTCCGGTTGACCCAGTCAATCTCGGGGTTGAACCGCTTCAGAAAATCACGCCCCAAGATGAAGTCTAATCCCTTGATGTTCGTGATCAGCAACGTCGGCTTCCACCTCAACACCCCTATCTACAGCTGCAGTGTTGACTCACCGTGGATGGGAAGCTTCGTATCGTCCACCATCGTTGCTGTAAACTGGGTCTCCTCTGATGCCTCTCCAATTTTCTCCAACGTCCCGCGGTCGCACACCGAGTGGGACGCACCACTGTCCACCAGTGCCTGGAGGCGTCGCCCGTTGCAGATCACCTCGAGTACTAGTGGCTGCTGCCGCTCCGAGTAGCTGTAGATGGTGTTGCTTACAGGATCATAAGGTAGATCAAATGTATCGTCCCTTGGTCCTGCGCTCGAAGCTGCTGACTCAGTTTCCAACTGAGCAGGGTTAGAAGGATTTATCCGAGGCCGATTCAGCTTCTCTAGGGCCTGGAACCTTCCCCTAAGCCTTTGCAGCGGTGTGGGCTTTGCCTGTGGGGAACAGGGAGCCTTTAAACAGTGCTGCTGGGAGAGAATATGAACTCCTCGGAACGCTCGACCCTTATCAGCGCTCCGTATTAGGGTCCCCATATTACCCGGTACCGGTTTAATTTCTGACTCTCCCTTAAAATAGGCTTGAAAACCACGAGAAGTAATATTCTTACTTGTCGGGGTATATGGCTGGAGTTTCCTAGTCGGTGCAGAGTCTTGTTTCGCGGAGTCTCTATTGGTCTCGGCGATTTCCCCTGGAGCCGGCTGGTCGTGGCATTTTAAATTCGCGCCACCATATTCTCCTTTTTTCGCCCTCTCCGAAGTTGCCACGTTGTCCGTTTTCTGCTTCGGGGGTGCCACACTGTTCTTGTCCCTCAGTGTTAAACTGTATTATGCTTGTAGGCTGTAGTGGGGTAGCCAATATGGGGTACAACCCCAACTAGGGTTTCATATTTGTACCCAAACTTCTGCTAGTTCATCATTCTTGCCTAGTGATTTTGACATGGTATTCAGAGCAGGAGGTCCCTAGGACCTACCGACCGTTTTTTTTTAAGGGCCCACCACCGCTCGCATGCGGTTACCACGCTACCCCGTGCCCTAGCCTCGTAGCGCCCTCGCGCGCCCCTCGTTAGCGCCCTCGCGCGCACCCTCGTTAGCGCCCTCGCGCGCCCCTTCGTTAGCGCCCTCGCGCGCCCCTTCGTTAGCGCCCTCGCGCGCCCCTTGCTAGCGCCCTCGCGCGCCCCTCACTAGCGCCCTCGCGCGCCCCTCGCCGAGCCGCCCGCTCGCAGCCCGCCCGCCCGCTCGCTGCCCGCTTCGCGGCCCGCTCGCTACGCAGCCCGCCCGCCCGCTCGCTGCCCGCTTCGCGGCCCGCCCGCTTCGCAGCCCGCTCGCTCGCTGCCCGCTTCGCGGCCCGCCCGCTTCGCAGCCCGCTCGCTCGCTGCCCGCTTCGCGGCCCGCCCACTTCGCAGCCCGCCCGCCCGCTCGCTGCCCGCTTCGCGGCCCGCCCGCCTCGCAGCCCGCTCGCCCCGCTGCCCGCTTCGCGGCCCGCCCACTTCGCAGCCCGCCCGCCCGCTAGCTGCCCACTTCGCGGCCCGCCCGCATCGCAGCCCGCTCGCCCCGCTGCCCGCTTCGCAGCCCGCCCGCCCGCTGCCCGCTTCGCGGCCCGCCCGCCTCGCAGCGTCGCCCGCCCACCGTGCTGCCCGCTTGCAGCGCCGCCTGCCCGCCGCGCTGCCCGCTTCCCGGCCCGTCCGCCGCGCTGCCCGCTCGCAGCGTCGCCCTCCCGTCGCGCTGACCGCTTGCAGCGCCGCCTGCCCGTAGCGCCAGCCTCGCCCGCTGCTCTCTATCCGTGCACAGTCGCCTTCCCCTGCTGCGGCAGCTTGCGTTACTCTGTCACACTGTCGCTATGGCTTCCATCCGCGTGCTGTCGTTCGATGCTGAGGGCCGCCCTGTGCGGTTCACCGCTTGGCTAGATGACCTGCAGCTGTTCCTCCTGAGCGATAGCAAGGAGCATGTGTCGCTCTATGATTACGCGTCTGGTGCTGCGCCTGCCCCTCCTGCCACAGCTGAGCTTAGTGTTCGTTCCCACTGGCAGACTCGTGACGCAGCTGCTCGCCTAGCCATTCGCAGTCACCTGCCGTTAGCTGAGCTAGAGCATTTTGGCGACTGCAAATCCGCTAAGGCCCTGTACGACGCTGTCGTCGCTCGCTACTCCTCGCCTGCCACAGCCGAGCTTAGCCGCCTCATGCTGCCGTACCTGTTCCCCGATCTGTCCACCTTTACTACAGTCGCCGATCTTATCACCCACCTTCGCACTAGTGATGCTCGCCTGCGTGCCGCCCTTCCCACCGAGTTCTGCGCTAAGAACCCCCCTCCACTGTACTGGACACTCCACTTCATAGTCACCCGTCTCCCTGACACCCTCCGCTCAGTTCGAGACCACTTCCTTGCTCGCTGTCCCACTGAGCTCACAGTCGCCCTCCTAGAGGAGCACCTGCTCGCGGCCGAAAAGAGCATTGTAGCTGTCGGTGCTGCTCGTGGCGCTCCTCGCACCCCCATCTTTGAGGGGTGTTCTCCCTCTCCCCTCGCTCCCTCCTACGCTGCTGCTGCTGCTGTTGACTTCCTTGGTGCTGAGTCTGTTGGCGCTGCTTCTACTCCTGGTGGGAGGCGCCGCACCGGCAAGGGCAAGGGGGGCAAAAGTGGTGGTGGTGGCGCTGGGGGGGGAGGAGGTGGGGGAGGTGGGGGGGGAGGCGGTGCTGGAGGGAGCGGTGGCGGGAGCGCTGGTGGGAGTGGGGTCGGTGGTGGAGACGGGGGCGGCGGAGGAAGCAGTGGCAGTAGTGGCGGCGGCGGCGGTGGCGGCGGTGGCGGTGGTGGCGGTGGTGGCGGTGGCGGTCGGAGCGGTGGTAGTGGTGGCGGCGGAGGTCGGAGTGGAGGCACTGGCTCGGGCCAGAGCTCCCAGCAGCAGCAGCGTCCCCAGACGACCCAGCAGCTTCGTGAGTGGCTTGCTCAGCGTGGGACGTCGGGGGCCAGTGCCCGCTGTTCTTATGTCATTCGCACAGGTGACCGCAAGGGACAGACGTGTGGGAGGTTCCACACCCCGTACCGCTGCTTCTCCCGCCTTGACGACGCTTGGCGTGAGGAGATGGGTGCGGATGTTGAGCGCCCCCGCTGGGCTGAGCTCATGAGGGCTGGTGTTGATGTCTTTGCTCTTGACTATGATGCTATTATTGCTGCCATGTATGCATTGACTGTTAGTGCCGAGGGAGACTGTTACTTGTGTGTGCCGCCTGACCCAGGTATAGAGCCTGCTGCCCTGGGTACTAGTGAGTCTGCTCTCTCTGGTATGGTGCCCCCTGTACTTGCTCCCCCCAGTGCTGTCCCGGCTGGTTTCGAGTCTGCTCTCTCAGGTACAGCACCCACACAGACTCCTCTCTCAGGTACCGCACCGGCTGAGGCCTGTCACACCTTCACCCTTGACTCAGGTGCTTCCCGTTGCTTCTTTCGTGACAGTACTGAGCTCACACCGCTTCCTGCACCGGTCCCAGTCTCCTTGGCTGACCCCTCTGGGGGCCCAGTCCTTGCCCAGTCCACCACTGTCCTCCCTTGTCCGGCGGTTCCGTCTGGCTCGTTGTCGGGTTTCCACCTCCCCTCGTTCTCGACGAACCTGGTGAGCAACGCTGTCCTCCAGGATCAGTGGGTTGACACCTTTACCCCTGGCGGACAGCGTGTGGCGATCTGCACGTGCTCCAGGACTGGCCGTCACCTGGCTACGTTCACCCGTCGACCGGGGTCGAGTCTCTACACACTGACCACTGCATCTCCCCAGGTAGCTGCTGTCGGTCAGGTGTCTGCGTCAGGTCTGGTGGCCCACGCCTGTGAGTGTCGTTCCCTGTCGCACCAGACTCTTCTCTGGCACCACCGCCTGGGTCACCCCTCCTTGCCACGCCTTCGTGGCATGCACCGTCGCCTCCTTGTGTCCGGTCTTCCCAGGTCCCTCCCTCCCCTCCCTGCCTCGCCTGCGCCGCCTTGCCTTCCTTGCGTCGAGGGGCGGCAGCGCGCCGCTCCTCACTCCTCCTCGTTCCCCCCGACAGAGGCTCCTCTGGAGACCCTCCACCTGGACGTGTGGGGCCCAGCCCGCGTTCGTGGTCAGGGCGGTGAGCGGTACTTTTTGCTGGTTGTCGACGACTACTCGCGTTACACCACGGTCTTCCCCTTGCGCACCAAGGGTGAGGTCCCTGCTGTTCTGATCCCTTGGATCCGCACGGTTCGTCTCCAGCTCCGCCGCCGTTTCCGGACGGATCTTCCTGTCCTGCGTCTGCACTCTGACAGAGGTGGTGAGTTTTCCTCCGATCTCTTGAGGACCTAATGTCAGGCGGAGGGAATCGAGCAGACCTTCACGCTTCCGGACTCCCCACAGCAGAATGGGGTTGCTGAGCGTCGCATTGGCCTGGTCATGGAGGTCGCTCGTACCTCCTTGGTCCACGCGGCGGCTCCCCATTTTCTGTGGCCGTTTGCTGTCCGGTACGCCGCGCATCAGCTCAACCTCTGGCCCCGTGTCTCCTTGCCGGAGACCTCGCCCACACTGCGTTGGACGGGGGAGGTTGGCGATGCGTCGCGCTTCCGGGTGTGGGGTGCTCGTGCCCTTGTCCGCGATACGTCTGCGGACAAGCTCTCCTCCCGCACGCTTCCCTGTGTCTTCCTTGGCTTTGTCCCTGACGCGCCTGGCTGGCAGTTTTACCACCCCACCTCGCGCCGGGTCTTCGCCTCTCAGGATGTCACCTTTGACGAGTCGGTCCCTTTTTACCGTCTCTTCCCCTACCGCACTGCCCCCCTCCCTCCCCCGCCGCTTTTCCTTGCTCCTGGTCCCCCTCCGGTAGACCCCCTCCCCCCTCAGGGTCCTGCTCCTTCAGGTGTCTCTCAGGTAGACCCTCCTCCCGTCGCTGAGCCTGTCGAGGTCACAGGTGACTCAGGTGCTGCTGCGGGTGGTGCTGCTGGGAGTGCTGAGCCTGGGGGTGCTGAGCCTGGGGGTGCTGGGCCTGGGGGTGCTGGGGCTGCAGGTGCTGGGACTGAGGGTGCTGGAGCTGAGGGTACGGTGCCTGAGAGTACGGAGCCTGGGGGTGCTGCGCCTGGGGGTGCTGAGCCTGCGGGTGCGAGGCCTGGGAGTGCTGGGACTGCGGGTGCTGGAGCTGAGGGTACTGTGCCTGAGAGTTTGCCGCCTGGGGGTGCTGAGCCTGGGGGTGCTGCGACTGGGGGTGCTGAGCCTGCGGGTACTGAGCCTGCGGGTACTGAGCCTGGGGGTGCTGCTACTGAGCCTACGGAGCCTCGGGTTACTGTGTCTGGGGGTGCTCCGGTTCGGGGTGCTGAGCAGTCTCTCACACCGCAGCAGCTTCGTGACTGGTACGTCCGACGCTTTCGCCGTCCTAGTGGCTCGGCTGGAGTTGGGGGTGCTGGAGTTGCTCGTCCTGGGGGTGCTCGTACTGGGGGTACTAGAGCTGCCGGGACTGGCTGTTCTGGGAGCACTGCGACTGGAGCTGCTGGAGCTGGGGACTCTGGCGTTGGCGGTGCTAGCGGAGTTGGAGCTCCCGACTCTGGGGGTGGCGCTGCTGCTGGTGCTGCGGACCCACCTGGTGGAGCTGCTGCTGGTACTGAGGAGTCGGACGGTGGAGCTGCTGCTGGAGCTGGGGACCCGGCCGGTGGAGCTGCTGCTGGTGCTGTGGACCCGGACGCTGGAGCTCCTACTGGTGCTGAGGACCCGGCCGCTGGAGTCCCTTCTGCTTCTAGAGACGCTGCGCGGCCGCGACCGTACTTCGTACCGCTCCTTCAGCAGGTTCTTGGGCAGGCTCCTCCTCCTTGTCCTCCTCCCTCCGTAGAGTGTCCTCCGCCTGTCCAGCCGCAGTCACAGTTACCGCCTGCCTCGCCTCTCCCTGCTCCCTCTCCTTATACTGGTCCCACAGGAGGTCTTACAGAGCGTCGTGAGCCTGAGTCTCGTCCTGCGTCGCCTGTTCGTCCTGCTCGCACTGGTAGTCGTGTCCGTCGTGAGCGTCCTCCTCCTGTCCCAGGCACTCACTACATGACTCTGCGTCCCTCTACTGCTCCTCGGCGTGTCCCTCTACCGTCTCCTCCTGCGTCCTCTTTGCTTGACGTTCCGGACCCTGAGTCTGACCGGTATCGCGCTGAGCACCCTACAGTCACGCGTCTCCTTGCTACTGTTGTCACTGACCCCACCTTTGAGTCCTCGGCTGCGTCTGCTCTGGTCGCTGAGTTGGTTGACTTTGCTGCTGCCTGTCGTCTAGACTACGCTGCTAGCCTTGTCGCTGAGTCAGAGTCTGCGTCTGTCTGTCCTCCGTCCGTCGGGGGTGAGTGTGCTCTTGCTTCCCTAGAAGCACGACTGGTCGGTCAACAGTGTCTACCGAGTTCTCCGTAGATGACTGCTGCAAGGCCGTCTCCTCTACGTTGGTAGACGTGGCGGGTACGGGAACCTCCACACCAGCTAGCGACCCGCTATCTACTGGCGGTTTCCGTTTCCCTGCTGCTGCTCCTTGAACTGTGGGCAGTCCCGCTTCATGTGACCCGGCTTTTTGCAGTAGTAACAGTTCCCCCTAAAACCCGTCCGCTGTGAACCGTCACTGTTAACTGCACCAATCTCCATGGGCGATGGTCCGTCCCTCGATCGAGCGTCGTTGATCGGTCTGCTGTATCCCCTATCGTCCTTGAGGACAGGCAGGAGGACTTTGACTCACTTGCGGCTGCTGTACCTCATCTCGTGGCCTGGTTGCTTGCCCCTGAGGGAGACCCGGATGCACTAGACATCCCCACTCCGCGCTCTTACGCAGAGGCGATCTCGGGTCCCTACTCCTCTCAGTGGCAGACAGCCATGGACGCAGAGATGGCATCCTGGAAGTCCACAGGCACCTACGTCGACGAGGTTCCCCCTCCTGGGGCGAACATCGTCGATGGCATGTGGATTTTCAGGGTGAAGCGGCCGCCAGGTTCTCCGCCTGTCTTCAAGGCTCGTTACGTTGCTAGAGGCTTCAGTCAGCGTCAGGGGGTCGACTTCTTCCAGACCTTCTCCCCCACCCCGAAGATGACCACTCTTCGGGTTCTGCTGCACGTTGCTGCTCAGCGTGACTACGAGCTTCACTCTCTTGACTTCAGCACAGCGTTCCTGCAGGGCAGCCTGCACGAGGAGATCTGGCTGCGCCGCCCACCTGGCTTTACTGGGTCGTTTCCCCCTGGTACCCAGTGGAGTCTCCGCCGGCCAGTCTACGGTCTCCGCCAGGCGCCACGTGAGTGGCACGACACACTGAGGACTACTCTTGCGGCTCTTGGGTTCGCGCCGTCTACTGCTGACCCGTCGCTGTTTCTGCGCACTGACACGTCGCTGCCGCCGTTCTACATCCTCGTGTACGTCGACGACTTGGTCTTTGCTACTGCTGACACTGAGGCACTCGCTCGTGTGAAGTCGGAGCTGCAGAAGAGACACACCTGCACTGACCTGGGTGAACTGCGTAGCTACCTTGGCTTGCAGATCACCCGGGACAGAGCTCGCCGCACCATCACCCTGACTCAGTCACACATGGTGCAGCAGGTCCTTCAGCGCTTCGGCTTCCAGTTCTCCTCACCACAGGCCACACCTCTGGCTACCAGCCACTCGCTCTCAGCTCCACCTTCGGACGAGTCCGTAGAGCCGAGTGGCCCGTACCCAGAGCTTGTAGGCTGCCTCATGTACCTGATGACGTGCACGCGACCTGACCTCGCGTACCCTCTTAGCATCCTTGCTCGTTACGTTGCGCCTGGGAGACACAGGCGAGAGCACTGGGAGGCTGCTAAGAGGGTGCTGCGTTACCTGTGCAGTACATCAGGCATGGGGCTGGTGCTTGGAGGACGCGACAGAGTTGTCCTCACTGGTCACTCGGACGCCTCTTGGGTGGACGACCTGGCTACGCAGCGGTCGTCACAGGGTTACACCTTCAGCCTTGGCTCAGGTTCTGTCTCGTGGCGGTCCACCCGCTCTTCCTCTGTTCTCGGCTCTAGTTGTGAGGCTGAGATCTACGCCACAGCCATGGCTGCACAGGAGTTACGCTGGCTCACCTACCTGCTGACTGACTTGGGAGAGCGGCCTAGTTCTCCTCCAGTTCTGTACGGTGACAACAAGGCGGCTCTTGCCTTGTGTCAGGAGCACAGACTGGAGCACAGGACGAAGCACATTGCTCTTCGCTACTTTCTTGCTCGAGAGCTTCAGCAGCGCGGTCAGCTTCGGCTTGTGTACGTGGACTCGAAGGCCAACACTGCTGATATCTTCACCAAGGCGCTCCCGCCTAGTGATCATCAGCGGCACTGTACTTCTTTAGGCCTTGTGTCCACGTTTCCTCACTTGCTCACTGCTTGACATTCTTTGTACTGTACTTTATATATATCTTGTTGCTTGCTTGCTAGGTTTTGATCACTGTGTTGCTTGTCTTGTACTATATCTAGCACTGCATGTGAACTGGCCTTGTGGCCTTTACTTGTGCTCGGAGTGTGGTGACGTTGTGATCCACCCTGGGCTTTGCTTTGCTTTGCTGGACTGGTCTTGTGACCCTTTGTTCTCCCCCACTTTGCCTATGGGGGTGTGTTAAACTGTATTATGCTTGTAGGCTGTAGTGGGGTAGCCAATATGGGGTACAACCCCAACTAGGGTTTCATATTTGTACCCAAACTTCTGCTAGTTCATCATTCTTGCCTAGTAATTTTGACACTCAGCTCCGCACGTACTTTCTTCATTTTCCAACACGCCAAGAATCGATGTCCTGTAGCGCCGCAAAATTCGCACGTCGCATTTTTTGCTAGCCACTGCGTCGCATCGTCCTTGTCGTTCTCCATCGGGTCGGCAGTCGTGGGTGGTGCCAATCGCTCCATGCCACTATTTGGCTTGTTGCGTCGTGTTCCGTAGTAGCTACTGTTCAACGCGTCGAACTGTCCGATCAGTGCTGCCCGAAACTGCGCCCACGTCCCTTCGCCTTGGACTATTCGGTTACTAAACCACTCTAGAGCTGGGCCTCGTAACAGTGTTGCTGCGAGCCGTATGCGCAATGCGTCTTGGTTGAGGGTCGTGCATCCAACGGCTTCGAAGAAATTTTATAATACAGCTACAAATCGACGGACGTCGCTCCCTTTCGCTCTAGGATCGAACGCGTCTGGTCGCCTCGGCTTTACTGCTTCGAGATTAAATGTAGCTGCTGCCGTTGTCGCAGGTACAATTATCGGTGTCGCCGTCGTCGCTTCTGCTGCTGCTGCGGCTACCGATTGGTTCGCAAGGAGTTTTTCGAGTCGTGGGAGCGCCGCAAATATCTGCTTATGCTCAGCACGTAACTCCGCGATTTTTCGTATAAAGAAATCTCTATTTCCCTCACTATTTGGCAATTTACAGAAAGAAGCGCGACGAAAACAATTAAATTTCGGGTGCTGGTCGACTTACTGCGAGTCGTACCGACTGTAGAATCAATGAGCTCGAATTCTGTAGGTCGCGCAATTCTCCCTGAGACGAAATTTGCGTTCGATCTGGGCCGTTGAAGAAAAACTCGATCCGACGCTCCAAATTCCAACTTTTTGGGCGAAAATTTTGGGCCGTTGAGATTCAAATCGATCGAACGGTTGAAATTCCAACCTTTTCACCAATATTCCTGAGGGAAGTTCAAAACCGAATCGAGGGGGACTTAGAAAAATTCGCACGGAACTGGTTTTACATACCCGTATCGGCGCTTTCGTCGTCGCCCCCGCGGTTTTTAAAGCCGGTTCTAAGCGGAAGAAGAACTCGAATGTAAACCAGCTCTGATTTCCAAGTGTGAGGATCTGGTTCAGGAAAGATTGAACTATTGAATCATGCACCTGGGTACAAGGCGAGGCTATATATAGGCTCGACACAAAGGCAGTAACCCGGGTGTTACTTGAGGGTTCCGTGGTTCGCGAAGCGTCCCGAACGGGTCCTTCCCGAATTCGGTAGAAGGCAATTCGGTGGCAACCGAAAAGCCTAGAATTCGGTGCACTCAACCTAGTTCAGTGCCTATAACTATAATAAATATAGTAAAGCAACGAACCTAGGAAATCTAGCAAAAGCAAGCAAAATAAAGCAAAGCTAAGCTAGATAATGCATAATAAAGCATAATCAAGCTAGTAAATCATAGCAAAGCCGTCGTACTCTCACAGTCGCGCTCTCCCTCCCTGCCCGTCGCGTCGCGCTCTCCCTCCCTGCCCGTCGCGTCGCCTCCCCCCCCCCCCGCTGCTCGTCCGCTGCCCGTCGCGTCGCGTCGCCCCCCCCTCGCTGCCCGTAGCGTTGCCCCCCCCCCCCCCCCCCCCCCCGCTGCTCGTCGCTTCGCGTCACCCGGCCGCTGCCCGTCGCGTCACGTCGCCCCCCCCTTCGCTGCCCGTAGCGTCGCGTCGCCCCTCGCCCCGCTGTTCGTCGCCCCGCGTCGCCCGCCTGCTGCCCGTCGCGTCGCGTCGCCCCCTGCTGCTCGTCGCGTCGCGCCGTCCCCCCGCGCGGCTGCCCTTAACGCCCGCCCGTCGCGTCGCGCCAGGCCTATCCGCCCGCCCGCGCGTCCCTTCGCCCGCTCGCCCGCTGCGCCCGTGCCTCCCTTTCTCCCTGCGTGCTTGCGTGCCGCGCTGGCTGCCACGCCACCGAGTTTCACCATGCCACCTCGTTTTCCATCTCCCTCCGCTTTCCCGTCAGTTTTTAGCTATGGCGACTCGCGTGCTCTTCGTTTCGATGCTGACGGTAGACCCCTTGAATTTTCACTCTGGCTTATGCTCGCTCGCCGTCAGTTAGAGAGTCAGGTCCAGTCAGGCGAGACCCTCTGGGCGCACGCTACTGGTGCCCTCCCTGCGCCCCCCGAACCTACGCCTTTAGGCCCTGCCCCTGACGACGCCGCTAGAGCCCTCTTCGCTAGCCAGCGTGCTGACTTGATAACTTGGACGTCTCGTAACGCTACGGCCTGCATCGCGCTCAGCACCCTCCTCCCTGAGTCTGAGGAGGTCCACTTTACTCAGGTTCGCACTGCTGCTGAGTACCTGACTGCGATTAAGGCCCGCTACTCCACTCCTGCTGCTGTCTCTCTTGGCCGCCTTTTCCTCCCGTTCCTGTTCCCTGATCTCGCCTCATTTGAGCGCTCTGCTGACTTGATTGCTCACCTCCGCTCGCTCGACTCTAGTTACCGCGCTGCTTGCACTGAGGCACAGCTTGCACTGCTTCCTCCTCCCATGGCGATTACTATCTATTTCATCGCCACTAGCCTCCCTGACTGCCTTGCCTCCGTTCGTGACGCGCTTCTCCTGAAGCACCCTAGTGAGCTCACTATTGAGGTCCTTGAGTCTGCGCTCAAGGACATCGAGAGCAACCTCCGCTCCGTAGCCGCTGCCTCTGGTGCTGTGCCCCCCCCACTCTTCCACGGGTGCACAGTCCCGCAGTTGCCCACCTTTACTGCCTCTCTCGCCACTGCCGCTACTGACGCGACCGCAGCTACTCTTACGACTTCGTCACGGTCCCGCGGTAGGGGTGGCAAGAGGGGCGGTGCTGGCGGCGGCGTTGGTGGAGGCGGAGGTAGTGGGGTTGGTGTTGCGACTGGCGGTGGTGGGAGTGCAGGGCCTGGAGAGACGTCTCGTGCAGCGACCGGTGACTCCACTGCGCCTGCTGGTGGTGGCGACGCCCAAGTTTGTCAGTCGCCCCCTGTACTGCCAGCCCCGGTGGGTGGAGCAGCGGCGTGGTACCGGGCCCAGCGTCAGCAGCAGCAGCAGCCCCTCTCCTCCCAGCAGCCTCCGCAGCAGCAGCGGCCGCAGCTGGCTTCGGGGTCGGGGCCACCCTTGTGGCCGCCTTCACCCCCCTGGTCAGTGCAACCTTAGCTCATTGACACGGTTCGTTTGGTTTACGGGGTTGGCGGTCCTGCCCCTGACTGGTTTCCCCTTGTTCAGCGTTACGGCTCCACTCTGTGGGACATGTCTGCCGAGCAGTTAGCTGATCTGATTGGAACTCCTCATGCTATGTATGCTGTTGTTGACTCTAGTGCTTCTGACTCTGTATACTCTGATGTTGTTAGCTTAGGTGCTAGCCTTGCTCAGTTGCCTGTTGCTAGTGTAGTTTCTTGTGTAGACACTAGTCCAGCGGCTACCTCGGAGGACGCTTCACTGTCTTTCACGCTGGACTCTGGAGCCTCGCACTGCTTCTTTCGTGACAGCACGACACTTACACCACTTCCTGCGCCTGTCTCTGTGGCGCTGGCTGATCCCACCTCGGGACCAGTCACTGCGCGTCACACTACCACTTTGCCGTGTCCTGCTGCTCCCTCCGGGTCTCTCACTGGGTTTCACGTCCCCTCGTTCTCCCAGAACTTGGTGGGCGTGCGACCCCTCGTGAGTCAGCACGTGGGTGTGTGGTTTGAGCCTTCTGGGGAGACTGCGGTGTGTGTTGACGGGGACTCTTACCAGCCTCTGGCCACCTTTGCTGCTGAGCCGGGCTCCGGTCTCTACACTCTTCACACTGGCCCGCGTGCACGGCAGCGGCCGCAGCAGCAGCCGCATCAGTCGCAGCCGCCGCAGCAGCAGCAGCAGCAGCAGCCGCAGCAGCCGCCGTCGCAGCAGCCCCTACTCCCTGTTCCTGTCCCTCCCCCTTGTCTCCTCCCTGCGTCTCACCAGGTGGTTACGTCCCCTCAGGTAGTCGCGTCCAGTCCAGTCGCTGCGTCTTGCTCCTGCAGGTCGCTTGCCCACCCCACCGTTCTGTGGCACCACCGGATGGGACACCCTTCTCTTCCACGTCTGCGCGCTATGTCTAGTCAGCGTCTGGTCTTAGGTCTCCCGCGTGTCTTGCCGTCGCTGCCGCCGTCCCTTGCACCACCATGCGGTCCTTGCGTCGAGGGTCGGCTGCGCGCCACCCCTCACTCCTCCTCCCTTCGTCCGGCCACCGAGCCGTTTGAGACGCTTCACTTGGACGTCTGGGGCCCCGCCTCTCGCCTTGGCCCTGAGCGTGAGCGTTTCTTTCTGGTGGTCGTTGACGACTACTCCCGCTACACCACGGTGTTCCCCCTGGCGAAGAAGTCTGAGGTGACTTCTACGCTGATCAGGTGGTTGCTCACCACCGCGGACACTCGTTTCAGCTGTCTTCACTCCGACTGCGGGGGTGAGTTTCGCTCCCGAATTCTCGCTGGATTCTGTCGCGAGCAGGGCATTCGTCAGTCCTGGATGCTTCCAGAGTCCCCACAGCAGAATGGGGTTGCTGAGCGCCGCATAGGCTTGGTCATGGAGATCGCCCGCACCTCCCTGACTCACGCCCGTGCCCCCCATTTTCTGTGGCCTTACGCGGTTCGGTACGCCGCGCACCAGCTGAACCTCTGGCCACGCGTCTCTCGGCCAGAGGCTTCGCC
The DNA here is from genome assembly GCA_947470075.1 of Closterium sp. Yama58-4. NCBI lineage: Eukaryota > Viridiplantae > Streptophyta > Zygnematophyceae > Desmidiales > Closteriaceae > Closterium > Closterium sp. Yama58-4. Next base: position 748,592 of record CANIUD010000696.1, read on the forward strand.
GACCAGTCTTTGGACCAGGTCCCCTGGTGTTGCGTCGTGGTTTCGTGTCTGGGGTTGCTTAGCTCTTGTCCGCGACACCTCTGTAGACAAGCTCTCGCCTCGCGCCGTTCCTTGTGTCTTCCTTGGTTTCCCTGAGGACTCCTCTGACTTCACCTTTTACCACCCTCCCTCTCACCGGTTCTTTGACTCCCGTGACGTCCGTTTCGAGGAGTCCACCCCGTACTACGTCAGGTACCCCAGTCGAGGTCTCCCGGTTCCTCCTCCCCCTCTCTTCCTGACTGCCGCTCCCCCTCCTGCTCCCCCGGTACAGCCTCCCCCCCCTGGTCCAGCCCCGTCAGGTGTGTCCCAGGCTACCCCTCCTCCTTCGGTAGCCCCTCCGGTACAGCCTCCCTCCCCACAGTCCTCCTCGCAGCGTGCCGCAGGTGCTAGCTCTCGAGAGGTTGGTGCTGAGCCTGTTCCTGTACCGGTTTCTGGTTCTGGGGGTGCTGGAGTTGGAGCTGAGCCGGTGGGTGCAGAGGACTCTTGTCTTCCGGGAGCTGGTGCTGGTCGCGCGGACACTGGGGGTGCTCCGTCTGGGGGTGAGGAACCGCCTCCTTCGGGTTCTGGTGAGCCTGGGTCTGGAGCTGGTGTTGGTGCTGCCTCTGGGGGTGGTGCGCCTGGTGCTTCGGAGGTGGACTCTGGGGCTGCCGCTGCCCCGGACACTACTCCGCCCCCCCACCCCTACCCGACTAGGCACCAGGCTCGTGTTCGCCGTGCCCGTGAGGAGCAGCTGGCGTTGGAGAGAGAGGAGAGGGAGTTACAGCGGCTGGAGGAGCAGCAGCAGCTGGAGCCGCAGGAGCAGCAGCAGCAGCAGCAGCAGCTGGAGCCGCAGGAGCAGCAGTCACAGCAGCAGCCGCAGCCGCAGCAGCAGCAGCCACTTCCTCCTCCTGTCTCGGGTCTTCGGACCCTTGGTCTCCCCTCTCGCTCTCCTCCCTCCTCCCCCTCTCCTCCTGTCTACGGTCCCACGTTTCCTCCTCCTGACTCCTCCCCCGCTGTTTTCCCCAGTTCTCCGCCGTTGCCGTCTCCTCCTCCGTCTCGTACTTGGGCTACTCGTCGCTCTCCTCGTGCTCGTCCCTCGTCCCCTGTTCCTTTCACTGACCTTCGTACTGTCTTGTTGCGTTCTAGTCCGCCTCGTTCGGCTCCTCCTGTGCTTCCTTCTCCTCCTGAGTCGGCCCTCACAGCTTCTCTCTCTACCCCTGTCACTGACTACTACCGCATGTACCGTCCTGTTCTCTCTCGTGTTCTCGCCTCTCTTGTTACCCACCCTCGTGCCTCTTTGTCCTCTGTCTCCGCTCTTACTGCCGCGGTCACTGAGTTTGCCTCTACTCGCCGCCTTGACTACGCCACCACTCTTGTGGCTGCTCCTCCTACCAGTCCTCTGGCCGTCGGGGGTGTGTCTGCCCTTGGCTGTGACGCCCTAGAGGACAGGCAGTTTGAGCTAGAGTTCCTGGCAGCCGCTTCCCCTCATCTCTGTGCCATGCTCCTCACCCCTGAGGGTGACCCTGACGCCCTTGACATTCCGACTCCTCGCACTTACGCTAAGGCAGTGTCAGGGCCTTGGGCCTCTCAGTGGAGAGCTGCCATGGACGCAGAGATGGCCTCCTACAGATCCACAGGCACCTACGTCGATGAGGTTCCTCCCCCTAAGACGAACGTAGTCGATGGTATGTGGATCTACAAGGTGAAGCGGCCACCGGGATCTCCTCCGGTCTTCAAGGCGCGCTACGTTGCTAGAGGTTTCAGTCAGCACGAGGGAGTTGACTTCTTTCAGACCTTCGCGCCGACCCCGAAGATGACTACTCTTCGGGTGTTACTGCACGTAGCAGCACAGAGAGACTACGAGTTACACTCTCTCGACTTCTCTACTGCTTTTCTTCAGGGCAGCCTACACGAGGAGGTCTGGCTGCATCGTCCCTCTGCCTTCACTGGCACTTTCCCTCCTGGGACCCAGTGGAGGCTGAGGCGACCTGTCTACGGTCTTCGCCAGGCCCCTCGTGAGTGGCACGACACTCTCCGCTCTACCCTCTCTGACCTTGGGTTCCAGCCGTCTTCTGCCGACCCGTCGCTGTTCGTTCGCCGTGGCTCCACACCGTTCTTCGTTCTGGTCTACGTCGACGACCTCGTTTTCGCCACTGCTGACAGGGTTGCTTTGGCAGACGTGAAGTCCGAACTGCAGAAGAGACACACGTGCACTGACCTTGGTGAGTTGCAGCATTACCTTGGGCTGCAGATCACCAAGAGCAGAGCTGCTCGCACCATTACACTCTCACAGTCACACATGGTGCAGCAGGTCCTTCAGCGGTTCGGGCTTCAGCACTCCACAGTACAGCGCACACCTCTTGCTGTTGACCACAGACTCACTGGACCCTTTCCTGACGAGCCGTTTGAGCCTAGCGATCTCTACGCAGAGCTTGTGGTTTGCCTCATGTACCTGATGACTTGTACTCGCCTGGACCTCGCCTTCCCTCTCAGCATCCTTGCGCGCTTTGTTGCGCCAGGGAGACACCGTCCTGTTCACTGGACAGCAGCTGTGAGGGTGGCGAAGTACCTAGCGACGACATCAGGCGTGGGGCTAGTTCTTGGAGGGCAGCAGTCTGTCGTACTTACTGGTCACTGTGACTCTTCTTACGCTGACGACACTGAGACTCACAGGTCTACTCAGGGGTACTGTTTCAGCCTGGGTTCTGGAGCTGTTTCCTGGCGGTCCACGCGCTCCTCTTCGGTCTCGACCTCTACAGCTGAGGCTGAGATCTACGCTGGTGCCATGGCGGCACAGGAGCTGCGTTGGTTGACGTTCTTGCTCGCCGACCTGGGTGAGCGGCCGAGCTCTGCACCGACCTTGTTCACTGACAACAAGGCATCGATTCTCCTTTGTCGAGAGCCGCGACTTCCTTCTGCGAGAGTTGCAGAGACGTGGACAGGCTCGCTTCGAGTTTGTGGAGTCCGAGGCCAACACTGCAGACATCTTCACCAAGACGCTTCCGTCTTTTGACCACCACAGGTGCTGTGTGCAGTTAGGCCTTGTGGACATTGGTTTTCGTCTTACTTAGTCTTGAGTTCACTGTTTGCTTTGCTTGTACACTTTCTATATATCACTTTTATTGCTTGGACTGGCCTTGTGGCCATTGTTGCTTGTGCTCAGAGTGTGTGGTGACGTTGTGATCCACCTTGAGCTTTGTTTCTTTATGACTAGTCTTATGACCGTACTCTGTTGGTTTTGCTAGACACCCCTAACTTAGGCTATGGGGGTGTGTCAGATGTTGTAGCCTCTAGTGAGGTTTGTCTTAGAAGGTACACATGTTAGGGTTTGCTACTTGTACCCCAACCAACACTTTCGATTCTAACACATGCATTCATATGCTTGGGTTAAAGACTCATGGAATGTGGAGGGGAAGGGCCTCTGGAGCTGCCTGGCGACAAGGTCAGCAGTGGCTCTGGTACTCCGTCTATGTCAGGTGGGTGTGCCGTGCAATATGGGATGCATTTATATGCTCGAACCGGTGTCTCTTCTTTTGATCCTTGCAGCAGAAGTGCCGCACCACCCCACTTACCGTACCTGCGTTTCCCCGTGTCTCATTGCCCTTGCAGTAGCAAGTTAGTGCGAGGACAAGAGCCCTGGTGGTGTTTGATTGGATCAAATCAGCTCTGTTTGGCCGTGATTCAAGTCGCATGTGAATACTGTTGTACAGTACCTGCTTAATCGGTTGGTTGATTGATACTTTGCTGGATACTTACGTGTATGGGGTAAACCTTGCGCTTATACATATCAGTTCCTCAATTCTAAGCGCAATCAAAATCTTAAGTATTCTATTGTAGACGTATCTTCAAATCACACCCAATTCCGTCATACGTACCGTAATCACCCGGACATAACACCCGGGGGTATTATGATAACCACAGGGAAAAAATGGGGGGGGGTGCTCTCAACGGAAAATCCTATATAATACCCGGGTGGTTATATATGGCACTTTTTAGTGTAAGAAAAAAGTTTAATTAGACAATTTGGGTGTTTCAATAGTCGTTTTAACATCACATGTTGAGGCGAGAATTCGCGTTTTGGCGAGAATGTGAGTTTCACCTCTCGGGCCACGTGCAGCGGAAGATTCGCCAGCGTGGCGACAGCGAAATTGTGGAAGGGAGGGAATCTCGGTAGATTCGAAGTGAAAGTGCACGCGAAATTTCATTCAGGAAGCGATATTCCCGTAAAAAATCTGACTCGATAACAGCTATAATAGGGCACAACTGAGCAGACACAACTGATGCCTCATATGGTGGTAGTAAGAGTCACTGGTGGAAGCATGTGCACGGACAGAGCATCTGCCTGATGCACATGAAAACCATCTACAAACCCATCCTTTCATGCACGGCACATGAATGCATGTCACTAAAATGCATCCACCTGCTCTATCCGAACACTGGTATCCCAAACTCACTCCCAAGCAAGAATCATATGGCCGGCCAGCAGTCATACGAGAGTGTCAATGAGTGAGGCGCGCATTTCATGCACCACGCTGGGCGCCACGCTCTCCCTCAGCTTGAACACGCTGTCAATCACCGACAGCTCCGTGGCTGTCGTGTCAAACCCTGCAAATGCCGCCCAGTCGTTTGCGACCAGCCCAGCCCCCACCACCTCACTGCCGCGGTTCACTGTGCCGGCCACCAGCGGCACTTGTAGCAGCGACGAGAGCTCGTCAAGGTCTTCAACTGATGTTTGCGGGTGCACCTGGTGGTGGAAAGGTAGTGGTCACACACACACACACACACAGGGGTTGTAAGCATTAGCAGGGACCCACCACCTCACTGCCACAGTTCACTGTGCCGGCCACCAGCGGCACTTGTAGCAGCGATGACAGCTCGTCAAGGTCTTCAACTGATGTTTGCGGGTGCACCTGGTGGTGGAAAGGTAGTGGTCGCACACACGCACGCACGCATGCACGCACGCACGCACGCACGCACGCACGCACGCACGCACGCACGCACGCACGCACGCACGCACGCACGCACGCACGCACGCACGCACGCACGCACGCACGCACGCACGCACGCACGCACACACACACACACACACACACACACACACACACACACACATGGGGGCTGTAAGCATGAGGCGGTTTTTTCAAAGCCACCAGCGGCACTTGTAGCAGCGATGACTGCTGTAGCAGCGATGACAGCTCATTGAGATCCTCCACCGACGTTTGCGGGTGCACCTGGTGGCGGAATGGGAGTGGACACTCTTTGTGAAAAGTACATTTTTTTGCACCTTGGGTGAAACGCAGTAGCTGCCGATAAAAATGTTTCTAACTCCCACCACACGAGGTGACTTATGAGTCGACTCAAAAGTCAACACGGAAAGGCAGTGAGAGTGCGAGTGACTGACCAGGCCGCCCCGGTTGGTGAAGACGCAGTAGCTGCCGACGAGGATGTTGCCGGCGATGGTCTGACGAAACACCTCCACCCCCAACACGTCTGCTATGAGCTCTTCTGTCTCCTGGTGGTGGCGGCATGAGGTAGAAGGAGGCAGAATGAGGCAGTTAGAGAGAGGAAGCAGTAGGAGGCAGGTAGTGCAGTGGGCAGAGATGGTTTGACGGAGCACCTCCACCCCCAACACGTTTGCTATGAGCTCCTCCGTCTCCTGGTGGGGGCGGCAGCATGAGGTAGAGGGAGGAATGCAGTATGAGGCAGTGGATTGCAGCATGAGGAACGCAGCACAAGGCAGGAAGCACAGCGGGCAGAGATGGTGACAGCCCAACCTATGAGCTCTTCTGTCTCCTGGTAGCGGTACCATGAGGCAGAGAGAGGAATGCAGGATGAGGCAGATGAATGCAGCAAGAGGCAGGACCGCAGTAGACAGAGCGAAAAAATTAGGCGCAAGCAGGCAGCAATGACTTCAGTAACCACTACTGGGAAACGGCAGCAGAGAGAATAACGTGAGTAGAATAGACGGCGATGTGGTAGGGGAAGCAGCGCAGGCTCTGAGAGCAAGGCCAGCAGGCAGGAAGGAGCGCGGGCTCCGAAAGCAGAGTGAAGGCCAGCAGGCGGCAGCGCAAGGAAAGCAAGGCCTGCAGGTGTCGGCGCAAGAAAAGCAAGGCTGGCAGGCGGTGGCTGGCGCTCAGGGAATACAAGCCAGAGTGAAGGGCTCATGTCCCACACGTGAGATCACCCACTGAACGATCCTCATCACTGCACCCATGCCATGCCTGCCCTGCGAATCACGTGCAGCTGGGCTTGTCACAGCATGAGCAAGAACGGTGCGATGCAAGCGCAGCACACAGGCAGGGGCACTCGCACAAGAAACTTGACAGGCAGATTCACAAATATAACAGGGGAAGGCATAACAGGGGGATCGGAAGGTGAGGGGGCGAGTGGGTGGGCGCTCAGGGAATACAAGCCAGAGTGAAGGGCTCATGTCTCACAGGTGGGATCACCCACTGAGCAATCCTCATCACTGCACCCATGCCATGCGTGCCCTGCGAATCACATGCATCTGGGCTTGTCACAGCACAAGTAAGAACTGTGCAGTTCCAGCAACTCAGGGGCACATGCCTGGCTTGCCTCAGCACGGGCAAGAATCATGCGATGCAAGCGCAGAACACAGGCGGGGAGCACTCACACAAGAAACGTGACAGGCAGATTCAAAATATATTGAAACAGGGGGATCAGAAGGTGAGGCGAGTGGGTGGGCGCTCAGGGAATACAAGCCAGAGTGAAGGGTTCATGTCTCACAGGTGAGATCACCCACTGAGCAATCCTCATCACTGCCTTGCGAATAACATGCATCTGGGCTTGTCACAGCACAAGTAAGAACTGTGCAGTTCCAGCAACTCAGGGGCACATGCCTGGCTTGCCGCAGCACGGGCAAGAATCGTGCGATGCAAGCTCAGCAGGACACAGGCAGGGGCACTCGCACAAGAAACGTGACAGGCAAATTCACGACCATAATGTGAAGGCATAACAGAAGGATCAGAAGGTGAGGAGGCGAGTGAGCGGGCGCTCAGGGAATACAAGCCAGAGTGAAGGGCTCATGTCACACAAGGGAGATCACCCACTGAACGATCCTCATCACTGCACCCATGCCATGCCTGCCATGCAAATCACGTGCAGCTGGGCTTGTCACAGCATGAGCAAGAATCGTGCAATGGCGCAGCACACAGGCAGGGGCACTCGCACAAGAAACTTGACAGGCAGATTCACAAATATCATTTTGTGAAGGCATAACAGGGGGATCGGAAGGTGAGGAGGCGAGTGGGTGGGCGCTCAGGGAATACAAGCCAGAGTGAAGGGCTCATGTCTCACAGGTGAGATCACCCACTGAATGATCCTCATCATTGCACCCATGCCATGCCTGCCTTGCGAATCACATGCAGCTGGGCTTGGCTTGTCACAGACAGCAAACAACAAAGGCATGAGTAATGCACGCAGCGTAGAATCACAGTGGCACGTCCAGTTGACCTACTCTGATTGGTTTCCTGAGTTTCAGAGAAACGCATCCAGAGCAATAAGCAGAATGGTGAGCTTCACAGCGCGACGATACATACATATGAGAGCGAGAGATTGTAAGGCGGGGTCGAAAGAGAACGTGCGAGGCGGCGGGAGTGGGAAGATGTCACAGTCACTCATTCTATGAAGGAGTGGTGAGGTGAGTGAGTGGAGAGGAAGGTGTAACAGTTACTCACTCTATCAAGGAGTAGTGGGTGAGTGGGGAGGTGTTGGTGTCACTGCCATTCACTCTATCAAGGTGTTGGTGTCACAATCACTCACTCTATCAAGGTCCGTGTGTCACCGCCACTCACTCTATCAAGGTCCGTGTGTCACCGCCACTCACTCTATCAAGGTCCGTGTGTCACCGCCACTCACTCTATCAAGGTCCGTGTGTCACCGCCACTCACTCTATCAAGGTCCGTGTGGATGAGCGCCACATAGTCGTTGCAGCTCACACAGTTGCCCAGCGCTGACAGCCGTTCGTCCACGCGCTGCACCACCACCGACTCGGGCAGGGCATTGCGCATGTGCAGCAGCTCTGATGGGGGAACGGGGAAAGGGTGGGGAGGGGTAGGGGTTCTGGGTTTAGAGATCACAGAGTCAAAGGAATCGCGCAGGTGCAGCAGCCCAACGAGGGAACGGAGAAAAGAGAGAGAGAGGGGGGGGGGGGGGAAAGGGGGGAGAGGAAGGTGACGCATGTGCAGCAGCCTGGAAGGGGGAAGGGGAGATGGGTGGGGGGTGGGGGAGGGAGGGAGGGAGGAAGGTGACGCATGTGCAGCAGCACTGAAGGTGCGTGTGCGGGGTGGAGACGCGGAGGATAAGGGGGGGTTTTGCTGGGAGAAAAAATCACGAATGGAGGCGAGGGGACGAAAGGGGCGGAGGAAGGAGGTGAGGAGCGAATTAGTCCGTGGCGCGCACGCAGGAGGGAGAGGGAGAGGGAGAGGGAGAGGGAAGCCGCGAGATAGAGCTTGCAAATTGAGTTTAAATAAAAGGGCGGAGGAAACGGGGTGAGTGGGTGGGGGGCGGGAGAGAGGAGTAATTGGGCACGGCGGTGGAAGAGGGAGGGGAAAGGGCATTTGGGTGGAAAAGGCAAGGGCATGATTGACCCCCCGTCGCCTCTGCGCGCTCTCTCACCTTGATCTGTCGTCGAGTTGGGTAGCAGTAGCCCGTTCTTGTTGCCTGCACGCAACGCAACGATCCAAGATGACACGGAAAGTCAGCACGTAAAGCATACAACCCCCAACCAAGGGCGCACACGCGACCCTTAAAGCCCACTCAGAGCCATTCTAAGTCCCATCTTAAAGTGCAAAACCTCCAAGGGCGCGCACGCGGCCATTTAAGCCCGCACAAAGCCCTGCTGCACTTGCTGCGCGTGCGCTAACCTCGCCCGCGCACATGAACTCATTCGCGCACTCCTGATTCGCGCGCAAGATCCATCCGCACGCAAGAATCCGTTTGCACATATAAACCCGTTCCCGCACCGAGCCGCTAACTCCCCTCACCCGCGCACATGAGCACTCACCCGCATACATGCGGCCTAGACCACTCACCCGCGCACATGCGACCACTGAACCACTCACCCGCGCACATGCGACCACTGAACCACTCACCCGCGCACATGCGGCCGATGATGCGCGTGCCGGCGATGGAGGCTTTCACGACGGGGATGTCGGGCAGCTCCGCCTCGAAGACGCTGAAGAAATTCTCCGACGCGCCGACCGCCGTGAGGCAGTACGCGTTAGTGAGCTTCGAGAACACGCCCACCTCGCTGCTGTTCTCGAACTGCGCTCCTGACCGCGCCGCGCGTTACAGACGGGGGAGATACGACGACAGAGGGACGCGGGGACGGAGAGTAACAGGGAAAGAGTCAGTCGTTGGTCAGGGAGACAGCCGTAGGGAGTAGCCGGGGCCAGCATGTCTCTTATGAGATGAGCTTAAAAGTCATCAGACGAGGGTAATAGTCTGGGCCAGCATAACACTTACTGACTGCCATAGTTGCCAAAGATGCGCGCGATGTGACGATGTTATAAGAGCTTCGCCGCTGAACCGACTCTGATGCGTGAAGTAGGACAAAAATGACACCTACGAGCGGTCACAGGGGAGAGAGATTAGCTTTGAAAGGTGTTAGGACTGTCGTAGGAGCCAGTAGTGAGAGCGTAAGCGAGTGCCACCTCACTGTTCGAATAGCTCGAGTGTGACACGCCAGGGTGGTAAAACCGAGGGTTTCAACGGGGGAGAGAAATCTGAAAACGTAGAACCCTAAATTCGAACCGTTTACTTAGGGCGACGTCAGGTTATACATTTCACAGGTGCTTACAGTTCCTGTATCGTGGTTCGGGACGGTCCAACACGGTGAAACACGGTTCTCGACGTTTAACGTTCTGCGCCGTGCTGAAACGCAATTAACCGCATTGAGCGTACAAAAAGTTGCAAATAGCTGTACAACCTGACGTCGCCCAACCAATTCCCACCCCGCAAGGCAGCGTTTGGCGGGAGAAATATAAAGTAACAAAAATAGGTAACAACAGGTGTTATTATTTTCTTTTTTTGCTTATATGCATTATACACCATAACAACAGCGTACAACGCATAAACAGTCGTAACTGTGCGTGAGAGACAGGAAGACCCGCCTCAAAGAATTCGATCCTCAGACGTGGATCCGGGGCTTGCGAGGTTTGCCCCAAATTGCCGCGAAGCTGTTGGCCCACTTCCAACCTTTGCCATCCAATACTCTGATGCGATCCAGAAGAACACGTTCTTGCCCCATCATTTTTTGCCATCTGGCCTGCTGAACTTTCCCACGCTGCTGCAGCCTGACTGCCGAGGCACGCACGTAAACACTAACATGCATGCGAAGGGCAGACTCAATCCGCCGTAGAACCATCCGCGTGCGGAATTTGCAGCCCTTGAAGGCCCCCTCACATCTTTCCGCCCATAGCTGGTGAAGGGCAATCGCAACCAATGAGGCCTCAGGAAATGCTGACTGGGACCCCGCCTTGCCAAACAGCCACTCGCCAAGTTTGTCACTTCTTCTGCTCGGGTTGATCATCCTTAAAGCTTTTTTGACCGCCAAAACAACCCCCTGAATTTTGGGGCACTCCAAGAGATAGTGCTCCAGCGTCTCAAACCCCCCACAGTGTGGGCAGGCTGGTTTGCTGCTGAGAAATTATAGCCTCTCCCCCACTTGCAGATTAAGACAGTGTATCCGCAGTAGAACATCCCTCGGTCTGCTTGGGGTAACAAGCGACTCACGAATCCGAACTGCCCTTTCCCAATCAATGGTGCCATCCCACCGACTCACCCATTTCTCCCGCTTGTTCTTTCCGCCGTTGCCATGCTTCCAGTGTTTCCGGAGGGACCTCAGCGGAACTGCTTTCCCTTCCGCCAGCAGCTTCAACCGGAGCTGTAGGGGACCGCCTCTTCCCACCTCGTACTCATCCGCAAAGCTCATGTTCGGAAGGTCGGCCGAGATGAGCTGCTTCTTCCACAATTCTGGCACAGCTGCAAAAACCTTGAGCGCCAGGGTAGCCGATTCCTTCCCCCGCAGCTCTCTCTCTAGGGTTTCAAGGCTCTTCAGCACCCCTTTCCCTTCTGCATCTCTCCCGACAAGATCTCCAAGCCTGACGCCCAGAAGCCCTTTCGCCGCTTTCTGTCCTCCTACTGGCGTGGTGCCTTTCAGGAGGATGTGTCTGTTAAATGTGATCCTCTCCAGCATCAGCTCCTTAACCTCACGTTCCTTCGTGGTTATCGCAAGCGGAGACCGCATGAAATTTGCACACGCCAGCTTCCAACGCTGACTTTTCCTCTCCCATGTTTTCAACAGCTTCTCATGTGCCATGAACGTCTCTAACCCCCTTGTTAAATCAGCTGCCTGGCGCATCAGTTCCCGCTTTAACTGATCCGTCTCCGTGAGTACCAGCCCAATCCTCCTGGCCGTCAAGCAGGAAGCATCGCTTCTGGATTTTTCGCCCCCACACCTCCTTCCAATACTGGTGTGAATAAGAGCTCTTTGCTCCAGAGATTGAAGCATTTCTCGGCCGAAACCTTATTCGCTGACATGAAGTTTTGTGTCATCTTCGTGATCTCCTTCCAGGTCTGCGCAGGTGGTGGATAGACCTGGGCTTGGGACCACGCAATCAGCAGGATATACCCATCCATCACCGCTGTTCGAGCCTTAATCGGGAGGAACTGCGGCTGCCACAGCGACATCTTCCCGACTATTTTTTGCAGCGCCTTATCCCACGTCGGCTGGCAGCTCCCGTTCGGCGTAACCCACACCCCAAGGAGTCTCTCCGCTTCGTTAGCATCAGCCCAACGAAAACCATCGGTACGCCAAGTCTTCTTCCCCAGGTTAGCCCCCAAAGGCATCACCAGTGACTTCCCCTTGTTGGTTTCTAATCCAAAAATATTCTTAAACTCCTCCAACACTTCCTTTGCCTTTCCAATTTGTTGTTTTCCCTGCATCAGAAGAGTCGTGTCATCCGCATAGCCAATGTAGCCCAGCCTCTGTCCAACGCAGCTGGCGAGAGAGATCCCGATTTTCCGCTTTACCACCTTCTGCGCCAGAGGCTCCACCGCACATAGGAAGAGGTAAGGCGCTAAGGGGCAGCCCTGCCTCACTCATGAGACCACTTCCACCGCATCTCCCAACCAGCCGTTGATTAGAAAATTCGTCCGTGTATTTGTGTGCAGGCCTTTCACCCAACTGATGAACCAAGCCGGGAAGCCCATCTTCCCCATCACATCGAAGATGAAGTCATGGGACACCGAGTCAAACGCCTTTTTAAAATCAACCAGCAGCATGAACCAGTCTTCACTCCCATTTTTAGCTGCATCTATGATATCCGTGACCAGCCCCACCGCATCTGACATCCGTCGCCCCGGAATAAAACCAAACTGCTCCAGTGAGATCACAACAGGTGTTATGATGTAATGAATATACATTCATTACGGTAGAGGCTGCTCCTAGCGAGGACAGCCCGAGCACTTCGCGTCAGGATGGCTCGGCCTACACTTTCGCACCGAACCGACTCCGAGTCGCCCATCATCAATTGCGACATTGCCCTCACATACTAGCGCAAGGTGGTTCAACACTTGTCATTAAACGCTTACAAATATTCATACTAAAATTTTAACCTTGAAAAGACCCTAAGGGCTTTCTAAGCCCAACATGGTATGAGAGCTAACAAGGCAAGATTCGACTCCTTTTGAACTCCTACAACATCAAAAGACATAGCAACACAGAAGGAGAGAAGCTCCTCTAACGGCTCTCTCTTCTGGCACTACTCCTACTCCACCTCCTGCCTCTGGCCTACAGACAGAGGGAGGCACAGCAACACGACCAGCTGCTGAGTCTACTGAGACTCCAACGAGGCTGAAGTATAGACGTTTGGGAGACCCAAGCAAGGTGTCATGGCGGTTCAGGCGGATGAGGGAGAGGATGAGGAGATGGCCTAATGTTTCTTCACACCTCTGCCTTGAGAACCAGCCACAGTGGAGGAGGCACTGAGTGGACCCCAGAAGGAGGAGTGGAAGGCTGCCATGGATGCGGAGTTTAACAGCCTCATTGAGAATGGGACTTGGGAGCTTGTTGAGTTACCCGAGGGGCGACCGGCGATCAGCAGCAAGTGGGTCTTCAAGGTGAAGAGTGGAGCTGATGGTGCGCTGGAGCGGTTCAAGAGCCGCTTGGTCGGAGGAGGTCGGAGTGGAGGCACCGGCTCGGGCCAGAGCTCCCAGCAGCAGCAGCGTCCCCAGTCGACCCAGCAGCTTCGTGAGTGGCTTGCTCAGCGTGGGACGTCGGGGGGCAGTGGCCGCTGTTCCTATGTCATTCGCACAGGTGATCGCAAGGGGCAGACGTGTGGAAAGTTCCACACTCAGTACCGCTGCTTCTTCCGCCTTGACGACGCTTGGCGTGAGGAGATGGGCGAGGATGTTGAGCGCCCTCGCTGGGCTGAGCTGATGAGGGCTGGTGTTGATATCTTTGCTCTTGACTATGATGCTATTATTGCTGCCATGTATGCATTGACTGTTAGTGCCGAGGGAGACTGTTACTTGTGTGTGCCGCCTGACCCAGGTATAGAGCCCGCTGCCCTAGGTGCTAGTGAGTCTGCTCTCTCTGGTATGGTGCCCCCTGTACCTGCTCCCTCCAGTGCTGTCCCGGCTGTTTGCGAGTCTGCTCTCTCAGGTACAGCACCCACAGAGACTGCTCTCTCAGGTACCGCACCGGCTGAGGCCTGTCACACCTTCACCCTTGACTCAGGTGCTTCCCGCTGTTTCTTTCGTGACAGTACTGAGCTCACACCGCTTCCTGCACCGGTCCCAGTCTCCTTGGCTGACCCCTCTGGGGGCCCAGTCCTTGCCCAGTCCACCACTGTGCTCCCTTGTCCGGCGGTTCCGTCTGGCTCGTTGACGGGTTTCCACCTCCCCTCGTTCTCGACGAACCTGGTGAGCAACGCTGTCATCCAGGATCAGTGGGTTGACACCTTTACCCCTGGAGGACAGCGTGTGGCGATCTGCACGTGCTCCAGGACCGGCCGTCACCTGGCTACGTTTACCCGTCGGCCGGGGTCGAGTCTCTACACACTGACCACTGCGTCTCCTCAGGTCGCTGCTGTCGGTCAGGTGTCTGCGTCAGGTCTGGTAGCCCACGCCTGTGAGTGTCGTTCCCTGTCGCACCAGACTCTTCTCTGGCACCACCGCCTGGGTCACCCCTCCTTGCCACGCCTTCGTGGCATGCACCGTCGCCACCTTGTGTCTGGTCTTCCCAGGTCCCTCCCTCCCCTCCCTGCCTCGCCTGCGCCGCCTTGCCTTCCTTGTGTCGAGGGGCGGCAGCGCGCCGCTCCTCACTCCTCCTCGTTCCCCCCGACAGAGGCTCCTCTGCAGACCCTCCACCTGGACGTGTGGGGCCCAGCCCGCGTTCGTGGCCAGGGCGGTGAGCGGTATTTTTTGCTGGTTGTCGACGACTACTCGCGTTACACCACGGTCTTCCCCTTGCGCACCAAGGGTGAGGTCCCTGCTGTTCTGATCCCTTGGATCCGCACAGTTCGTCTCCAGCTCCGCCGCCGTTTCCGGACGGATCTTCCTGTCCTGCGTCTGCACTCTGACAGAGGTGGTGAGTTCTCCTCCGATCTCTTGAGGACCTTCTGTCAGGCGGAGGGCATTGAGCAGACCTTCACGCTTCCGGACTCCCCACAGCAGAATGGGGTTGCTGAGCGCCGCATTGGCCTGGTCATGGAGGTCGCTCGTACCTCCTTGGTCCACGCGGCGGCTCCCCATTTTCTGTGGCCGTTTGCTGTCCGGTACGCCACGCATCAGCTCAACCTCTGGCCCCGTGTCTCCTTGCCGGAGACCTCGCCCACACTGCGTTGGACGGGGGAGGTTGGCGATGCGTCGCGCTTCCGGGTGTGGGGTGCTCGTGCCCTTGTCCGCGATACGTCCGCGGACAAGCTCTCCTCCCGCACGCTTCCCTGTGTCTTCCTTGGCTTTGTCCCTGACGCGCCTGGCTGGCAGTTTTACCACCCCACCTCGCGCCGGGTCTTCGCCTCTCAGGATGTCACCTTTGACGAGTCGGTCCCTTTTTACCATCTCTTCCCCTACCGCACTGCCCCCCTCCCTCCCCCACCGCTTTTCCTTGCTCCTGGCCCCCCTCCGGTAGACCCCCTTCCCCCTCAGGGTCCTGCTCCTTCAGGTGTCTCTCAGGTAGACCCTCCTCCCGTCGCTGAGCCTGTCGAGGTCACAGGTGACTCAGGTGCTGCTGCGGGTGGTGCTGCTGGGAGTGCTGAGCCTGGGGGTGCTGAGCCTGGGGGTGCTGGGCCTGGGGGTGCTGGGGCTGCAGGTGCTGGGACTGAGGGTGCTGGAGCTGAGGGTACGGTGCCTGAGAGTACGGAGCCTGGGGGTGCTGCGACTGAGGGTGCTGAGCCTGCGTGTGCGGAGTCTGGGGGTGCTGAGTCTGGGGGTGCTGAGCCTGCGGGTACTGAGCCTGGGGGTGCTGCTGCTGAGCCTACGGAGCCTCGGGTTGCTGCGTCTGGGGGTGCTCCGGTTCGGGGTGCTGAGCAGTCTCTCACACCGCAGCAGCTTCGTGACTGGTACGTCCGGCGCTTCCGCCGTCCTCGTGGCTCGGCTGGAGTTGGGGGTGCTGGAGCTGCTCGTCCTGGGGGTACTAGAGCTGCCGGGACTGGTTGTTCTGGGAGCACTACGACTGGAGCTGCTGGAGCTGGGGACTCTGGCGCTGGCGGTGCTAGCGGAGTTGTAGCTGCCGACTCTGGGGGTGCTCTTCCTTGCGGTGCTGCGGACCCTGGGGGTGGTGCTGCTGCTGGTGCTGCGGACCCACCTGGTGGAGCTGCTGCTGGAGCTGAGGACCCGAGCGGTGGCGCTGCTGCTGGTGCTGGGGACCCGGACGCTGGAGTCTCTTCTGCTTCTGGAGACGCTGCGCGGCCGCGGCCGTACTTCGTACCGCTCCTTCAGCAGGTTCTTGGGCAGGCTCCTCCTCCTTGTCCTCCTCCCTCCGTAGAGTGTCCTCCGACTGTCCAGCCGCAGTCACAGTTACCGCCTGCCTCGCCTCTCCCTGCTCCTTCTCCTTACACTGGTCCCACAGGAGGTCTTACAGAGCGTCGTGAGCCTGAGTCTCGTCCTGCGTCGCCTGTCCGTACTGCTCGCACTGGTCGTCGTGTCCGTCGTGAGCGTCCTCCTCCTGTCCCAGGCACTCACTACATGACTCTGCGTCCCTCTACTGCTCCTCAGCGTGTCCCTCTGCCGTCTCCTCCTGCGTCCTCTTTGCCTGCTGTTCCGGACCCTGAGTCTGACCGGTATCGTGCTGAGCACCCTACTGTCACGCGTCTCCTAGCTACTGTTGTCACTGACCCTACCTTTGAGTCCTCGGCTGCGTCTGCTCTGGTCGCTGAGTTGGTTGACTTTGCTGCTGCCTGTCGTCTAGACTACGCTGCTCGCCTTGTTGCTGGGTCTGAGTCTGCGTCTGTCTGTCCTCCGTCCGTCGGGGGTGAGTGTGCTCTTGGCACGGACGTCCTTGAGGAAAGGCAGGAGGACTTTGACTCTCTCGCGGCTGCTGTACCTCATCTCGTGGCCTGGTTGCTTGCCCCTGAGGGAGACCCGGATGCACTAGACATCCCCACTCCGCGCACTTACGCAGAGGCGATCTCGGGTCCCTACTCCTCTCAGTGGCAGACAGCCATGGACGCAGAGATGGCATCCTGGAAGTCCACAGGCACCTACGTCGACGAGGTTCCCCCTCCTGGGGCGAACATCGTCGATGGCATGTGGATTTTCAGGGTGAAGCGGCCGCCAGGTTCTCCGCCTGTCTTCAAGGCTCGTTACGTTGCTAGAGGCTTCAGTCAGCGTCAGGGGGTCGACTTCTTCCATACCTTCTCCCCCACCCCGAAGATGACCACTCTTCGGGTTCTGCTGCACGTTGCTGCTCAGCGTGATTACGAGCTTCACTCTCTTGACTTCAGCACAGCGTTCCTGCAGGGCAGCCTGCATGAGGAGATCTGGCTGCGCCGCCCACCTGGCTTTACTGGGTCGTTTCCTCCTGGTACCCAGTGGAGCCTCCGCCGGCCAGTCTACGGTCTCCGCCAGGCGCCACGCGAGTGGCACGACACACTGAGGACTACACTTGCGGCTCTTGGGTTCGCGCCGTCTACTGCTGACCCGTCGCTGTTTCTGCGCACAGACACGTCGCTGCCGCCGTTCTACATTCTCGTGTACGTCGACGACTTGGTCTTTGCTACTGCTGACACTGAGGCACTCGCTCGTGTGAAGTCGGAGCTGCAGAAGAGACACACCTGCACTGACCTGGGTGAGCTGCGTAGCTACCTTGGCTTGCAGATCACCCGGGACAGAGCTCGCCGCACCATCACCCTGACTCAGTCACACATGGTGCAGCAGGTCCTTCAGCGCTTCGGCTTCCAGTTCTCCTCACCACAGGCCACACCTCTGGCTACCAGCCACTCGCTCTCAGCTCCACCTCCGGACGAGTCCGTAGAGCCGAGTGGCCCGTACCCAGAGCTTGTGGGCTGCCTCATGTACCTGATGACTTGCACGCGACCTGACCTCGCGTACCCTCTTAGCATCCTTGCTCGTTACGTTGCGCCTGGGAGACACAGGCGAGAGCACTGGGAGGCTGCTAAGAGGGTGCTGCGCTACTTGTGCAGTACATCAGGCATGGGGCTGGTGCTTGGAGGACGCGACAGAGTTGTCCTCACTGGCCACTCGGACGCTTCTTGGGTGGACGACCTGGCTACGCAGCGGTCGTCACAGGGTTACACCTTCAGCCTTGGCTCAGGTTCTGTCTCGTGGCGGTCCACCCGCTCTTCCTCTGTTCTCGGCTCTAGTTGTGAGGCTGAGATCTACGCCACAGCCATGGCTGCACAGGAGTTACGCTGGCTCACCTACCTGCTGACTGACTTGGGAGAGCGGCCTAGTTCTCCTCCAGTTCTGTACGGTGACAACAAGGCGGCTCTTGCCTTGTGTCAGGAGCACAGACTGGAGCACAGGACGAAGCACATTGCTCTTCGCTACTTTCTTGCTCGAGAGCTTCAGCAGCGCGGTCAGCTTCGGCTTGTGTACGTGGACTCGAAGGCCAACACTGCTGATATCTTCACCAAGGCGCTCCCGCCTAGTGATCATCAGCGGCACTGTACTTCTTTAGGCCTTGTGTCCACGTTTCCTCACTTGCTCACTGCTTGACATTCTTTGTACTGTACTTTATATATATCTTGTTACTTGCTTGCTAGGTTTTGATCACTGTGTTGTTTGTCTTGTACTATATCTAGCACTGCATGTGAACTGGCCTTGTGGCCTTTACTTGTGCTCGGAGCGTGGTGACGTTGTGATCCACCCTGGGCTTTGCTTTGCTTTGCTGGACTGGTCTTGTGACCCTTTGTTCTCCCCCACTTTGCCTATGGGGGTGTGTTAAACTGTATTATGCTTGTAGGCTGTAGTGGGGTAGCCAATATGGGGTACAACCCCAACTAGGGTTTCATATTTGTACCAAAACTTCTGCTAGTTCATTCATTCTTGCCTAGTTACTTTGATAGGGGTTAATTCGCAATCACGAAACTGGTGCTTACAAGAAATCGGTGTCGAATTGGTCGCCCTCGGCGGCTTTTCAAGGCGATTTTTTTCCGCGACCGCTGCTTAGCCAAGAGCTTTCGAGTGAGAAAGTCTCTGGTTACCAAGTGCCACTAGATCGAATTCTCGATCAAAACTTGTCACTAAATTTGACTACAAGGCGTTTTTATAATAGGAAATTATAAGGATAGATGCGACAAGATGAACATCCGGGAACACACCCTTCCCGAAACTACAATCACAAGTGCGCACAAGCACACAAACTATTGGCACCCCAGATTACATCATACACACCACAGTCGGTGGGAAAATAGGAAATATGTGAAATAAAGAGAAGGCTATAGAAATTAGAATAGCAGGCCGATTTAGATGAAGTGAAGACCAAAATATAGAAGAAAAGGGAGAATAAGAAAAAGGAGGAATACAATGATGAGAAAATATTGTAACGAGGATGCCCTCTCACAATTAGTGATTGACTGCAACACTGATTTCTTGCTGTGAACACTGATGAATCAGAGTGAGACGTTACTGGACACTGAGCAATCAGAGTAGCAAACCTCCGAAAAATTTGCACCCATAATATATTGGGAAAATATTTCCCGGATTTAGGGAGGCCTGATATGAAACGTCAGCCCTGCATCCGAGCCATACGATTCGGTTGCAATATGAATTGAGGCGTCAACAGTGGACGAGGCGAGCGTCATGAGATGGTAATGGATGGCTGTTGGGATACTGAGGCAGAAACAGTCGTGTACGCCATAAGGAGGGGCGCGAAGGAAGGAAAATAAAATTTTCCTTACATACCCCCCTCCCCAAGGGAGGCCCCTATGAAAGTGTGTGTACGTTGTTGAAATTTCCGGTGCGCAGGTGCTCGGTGAAGACGGGGTGGTTCTAATTTTTATCCAAGTGGACCCGGTGGGCATGCAGTCCTCAATGCGTCGTGTTTTAAGGATAAGTTAGCGAGCGAATTATCGTAAAGTAAAGGGGGAGGGGTACAAGAAGGGCATCGAGACATTTGGTGTACCCCTTATGATGCAACCCACTAAAGCATATCTAACCAAAAAAAGGTAGTTTGACACACCCCCACAGGCTTGGTGGGGAGCATCAAAACATATAAGGTAGCCAAATGGTCACAAGACCACTCATGAAAAGCAACAACACAAAGCTCGAGGTGAATCACTAAGTCACCACACAGTCTAATCACAAACAAGCGACCACAAGGCCAGTTCAAATAGTTCGCAAACATATATAAATGTAAGTACAAACAGAGTAAGAAACAGGAAGCCAGACTATAATAACCGAAGGAAAACGTCAACAAGGCCTAGCTACAGAAAGAACATGTGATGGTCACCAAACGGAAGGGCCTTTGTGAAAATGTATGCGGGGTTAGCTTCTGACTCCACAAAGTCCAAGCGTGCCTGGTCGTATCGATGTAACTCTCTCAAGAGAAAGTATCGGGGGTCGATGTGGTCGAGGATCACGGCCTTGTTGTTAGTGAACAAGGTCGGTTCAGAGCACGGCCGCTCACCAAGGTCGGTGAGCAAGAAAGTCAACCAACGGAGCTCTTGCGCAGCCATGGCACCTGCGTAGATCTCAGCCTCAGCACTAGACAAGGTCACGTACGACAACCATGTAGATCTTCACGACACAGCTCCAGCGCCCAAGCTGAGGCAGTACTCCTGAGTAGACCACTGATTCTCCACGTCGTCGGCATAGGAAGAGTCGGAGTGACCAGTCAGCGCAATTGGCTGTAGTCGTCAAGTACTTCGCCACCCTCACAGCAGCTATCCAGTGAACAGGACGATGACTCCCAGTTGCAACAAAGCGAGATAGGATGCTGAGGAAAAAGGAAAGGTCCGGATGAGTACAAGTCATTAGGTACATGAGGCAGCCCACAAGCTCTGCGTAAGGACCACTAGACTCAGAGGGCTCGTCGGGAAAAGGGCCCGCGAGTCTGTGGTCAACGGCAAGAGGAGTGGGCCTGCTGCACGGAGAAAGGCAAAAGGGCCCTAGGGTGCAGCTCGTAGTCTCGCTGATAATGCGCGAACGAGGGTGACCACCCGAATAGAAGCGCTAGGGTGCAGCTCATTGTCTCGCTGTGATGCAACGTGAAGTAACACCCGAAGAGTAGTCATCTTCGGGGACGGTGCAAAATTCTGAAAGAAGTCAACTCCCTCTCGCTGACTGAAGCCTCTAGCCACGTAGCGCGCCTTGAAGACAGGCGGTGATCTCTGCGGCCGCTTCACCTTGAAGAGCCACATGCCATCAGCTACATTCTCCCTAGGCGAGGGAACTGCATTGACGTAAGTGCTTGTGGATCTCCAAGACGCCATCTTTGACTCCATGGCTGCTATCCATTAAGAGGCCCACTTGACTGACACTGCCTCACGATACATGCGAGAAGTCGGTATGTCAAGGACGTCAGGGTCTCCCTCAGGGATTGACAGCATGGCACATATGTGGGAAAGCCAAGAACTGCATCTCAAACAACCTGTGCTCTAGGACGTTACAGCCAAAGGCGCACTCACCTTCGACGGACAGAGGATGGGTAGGGGGAGCAGCCAACACACGGGTGGCGTAATCAAGTCGGTGAGTGGAGGCAAAGTCACCAATATCTGCAGTATGAGCCGAGACAAACAACGGAGAGGCACGCGGGTCAGTGACAAGAGAGGCGAGAACACGTGAGACATCAGAACGAGCAAAGTAGTCAGTGAAAGAGACTGAAAGAGATGACTCAAGAGGAGAAGGGAGAACAGGTGCAGGCAAAGAACGATGAAGACTATACTAGAGGAGGACAGTGTGAAGGTCGTCAACAGGAGACAAGGAACAAGCACGCTGGGTACAGGGGCAAACGAGAGAGTGTGGCATAGTAGGAGGAAGCGACTTAGGTTTAGGAGGAGAGGAAACAGCCACAGATGGGTCCGGATGAGGAAACGTAGGACTGTAGGCATGTTGAGATGGTGAATGGTCAGGAAAAGAGCAAGGAAGACCAAGGGCCCGAAGGCCACTCATAGGTGGAGACAATTGTTACGAAGCCGTCTACTGCTGCTGCCGCCGCCGCCGCTGCCGCCGCCGCCGCCGCTGCTGCTGCCGCTGCTGCTGCTGCCGCCGCTGCTGCTGCTGCTGCTGCTGCTGCTGCTGCTGCTGCTGCTGCTGCTGCTGCTGCTGCTGCTGCTGCTGCTGCTACTGCTGCTGCTGCTACTGCTGCTGCTGCTGCTGCTGCTACTGCTGCTGCTTCTGCTGCTGCTGCTGCTGCTGCTCTTGATACTGTCACTCTAGCTCCAGCCTCTCCTGCTCCAACCGCCCCCTCTCATTGCGCTCCAGTTGACGAAGCCTCTGGAAACTTGTCGGGTAGCTGTGGGAAGGTAGGGTAGGCATCGCCGTAGCAGTGCATCCAGATCTAGTCTCCTCAAAACAAGAACCTCCATCTCCAGCACCCTCAGAACTAGTGTCTCTAGAACGAGCACCCCCAGAACTAGCACCACCGGTGCCAACACCCTCAGCACGAGCACCTCCAACACTACCACCTCCAACTCCAACACTCTCAGTTCCAGCACTCAGCACCTCTAGCGCCAATACCCTCAGCTCCAGCACCCTCAAAATTAGCACCTCCAGCATTAGTACCCTCAGCTCTAGCACCCTTAGAACTAGCACCGCCAGTGCACGTGCCTCCAACACACACCCCCAGAGTCCACTACAACTTGTCGCGGTAGTGCCAAAGGCCGCTTCGGTGACTGTGAGGACGACTATGGGAAAGGGGGCGGTACCTGATGTGCGACCAAAGGGAGAGGGGTAGCGTGGGACACACCTAACGGGGCAGGACCAGGGGGGGTGGAGAGTACAGGAGGAGCAGGAGCAAGAGGAGCGAGGGCAAGGAAAGGGGAGGGGGGAGAACTGGAAGATCTCGACAAGCTTACCATGCGTAGTAGGACACAGACTAGTCAAAGGTGACGTCACGGGAGTCAGGAACCGATGGAGGGGCAGGTGGTAAAACGTGTAGTCAGAGGAGTCCACCGAGAAACCAAGGAAGATACAGGGGAGGGCGCGAGCTCGAGAGCTTGTCCGCAGAAATGTCGCAGACAAGTGCAAGGCAGCCCCAGATACAAAACTCCGACGCAACACCAGGGGACCCTGTCCAAAGACTGGTCGGTGAAGCCTCTTGCTGTGAATCACAAGACCAGGGGTTCAGCTGGTGGGCAGCGTAGCGAATCGTGTAGGGCCACAAAAAATGGGGCGCACAGGCATGGATCGTGGAAGTGCGGACGATCTTCATGACCACGCCTCAATGCGGTATTCAGCAACCCCATTCTGTTGTGGGGACTCTGGAAGCGTCCAGGACTGGGTGATGCCCTGCTTACTACAGAATCTGTGAAGAATGTCGGAGTGCAACTCACCCCCACGGTCTGAGTGAAGACAACTGACACGACGGCCACGAGTGATCTTAGTAACCCTAATGCGGTGCCGTTCTTCACGGTCCCACCGTCGCCTGCCATTCCGCGCTACCCCATCGCCTTCTTCGGTCGCGCGCTCGCCGCGACGGCCGCAACGAGTGCGACAGCGAGCCCGTTCGCGGCCGTCGTGCCGCCTGACTCGTGCCACCCTGTCGCCCCGCCGCTGCAGCCCGTCGCCGAACGCCCCGCCGACCCCGCTGCCACGTGCCAGCCACACCATGCGCCAACTGCCGCCTCCGCTTCCGTTGTGAGAGTAGGTGGCGGGGGTGGCTGACGCGAGCCGCCGACTCCTCACCGCTGCTGTGCCACAACTCTTCTCCGCCGCCCGCCTTTTCCTCCGTGCAGCAGTGGGGGTTGGGGGGGGGGGAAGAGCGTGTGGGGGTGGCGGGTGGGACCAGCCAGCAGCCTCCCTCCACCGCTCACTCTCTCCCTCTCACCCTGCTGCCCTTGCTGCGGTTTGGGGGGGGGGTGCAGGGTGTGGGTGTGGGGAGAAAGTGGTTTTGAGCACCCAACGCCGCTCCTCCTTTTTCCAGCCGCCTCCTCCGTTTCTTTGCTCGTCTAGCCATCTCTGTCGTTGTGGGGTGGAGGTTTGGGGGTGGGAGGAGAGGTTGGAGGGGGGAGGCACCCGTGAAGCCAGCAATGCTAGTCGCCCGTGGGTAAGCAGTGGCCGACGACAAGAAAGTTGTTGTACACTTTATGCAGCTTTGGGTATCGGTTTGTTCCTGGCTCCAGCAGGGGGAAAGGTTGGTGGCAAAGTGCAGCTTTAGGGCAGACGGTGCAGTTGCGCGGCTGTGACGTGCTTCTCACTTTGGAACCGTCAGGGCGAAGGAGTGCGCCAAGCGCGAATACGCCTACGTCGATGCAGTTTTCCAGTGTTGTGCATGAGGGTCGTTTGAGGCGTTGGAGCCAAAGGTCGTCGTTGGCGCGGAATCCAGAGGTGCGCATATAGCGTGCGCGCACTATCTCGGGGTCTTCCTCTGGTACTGGTGCATGTTCTGTTGCCTCTTCGTCCGCTGCTTCTTCGCCTTCGTCGTTTGCCGTCCCCATCCGCTTGTATCTCCGCCGATTGCTGCGCCCCAACCGCTTGTGTCACTCATTCCCCATCTGCCAACATTTCCTCACCCCCCTTCATTGGAGGCGCTCTCTTCCTCTGCTCCCCAATCAGCGCAGGCAAACATGCCGCACGCTTCGGCGAGGCTCTGCTGACGTAGCTCTTCTACTTCGTGCCGCACTAACTCCTCTTCTTGCGCAATGGTGAGTTTCTTCTCGGGGCCGCGCCATTGCGGGGAGACTTTCATGAATTCCTCCTTTGTGTAATGACGCGCCGTGGCACGCGCATCGAGGGTGCCGACGCCACTACAGCACAAGATACCTTGAAGGTGTTTAGACGATGGTACGGGAAGGGGATGTTCCTCCGTTCCGATGATGCTGTGAGTACGCTGCGAGTTGCGACTTCAAGCTCCATAGCTGACATGCCTTCATCAGGCGGCACGAGTCGTTCGACTTCGGCGATGGCGGCGAGGCCACAGCCGGCAATTGCGGTGGTTGATACGGTGGACGAGTGGTAGCCCCTGCAAATGCTATCTGGGTCAGGGTCATGTAGTACTGGCACGCGCGGGTGTGGGTGATGGTGTTACCATGGTCTCCCATCAATGATGCTTCCAATCTTAGCAATGGATGTGCTTGAATCGGAGAAAGGCTTTTTTCATGGATTATTCCCCCGATATCAATCAGCTGGTGCCACCCGCGAATCAGGTACATGCGGGGGGCTTTCAAGCAGCGGGACTGGGTGGTTCCAGTCCTGGTTGTCGTCGTCGCTGAAGTCGTGACGAGTGCTGAACTGGTTGTTGTTCACCAATGCCCCGATTGGATGGCGTGCAGGCTCAGGTAACGGCGTGCGCACGCGACAATGGTTAGATTTGCTTGTTGTTGTCATTGTCATGTTGCTAATGACGTTCCGAGCGGAATCCGGCTGTAACGACTCTTGCTGCTGGTGCTGAACCCCTGGGTTCAGGTTGCGCGGTGGGGGTTGGAACCCCTGGGCTTGACACGAGTCGCTCCATGCGTCTTGTCGGCCGGAACTAGTGCTTGGATTGGTCTGGCGAGGGCGAGATCGGAATTTACATCGTCCGAAATTTTTGCAAAATTTGCAGCAAAAGCGCCGCGGCCGTTGCTCTCAGTGTTGTTCGCGTAGAAGGCGAGGCGTTCCCGGTCTCGTCGCGGCGCAGGTCGCTGCTGGTATATATCCCTTTGTTCGACGAGAAGGGCGGTGCAATGGGCGGCTTCCGAGATAACCCCCTGCTGTCAAAAAAGCACCTTGCATGGCCGCAATTCTCGGCCGAGCCCTTGGAGCACGATAGTGCTTCCTAGTTTCGCGAATTGATCGCTTAAGCAACGACAGCGATTAATGTAACTGTTGGCCTTCTCCCCTGGGGCCACTGTTGTCGTTAAAACACACACTTGTTAAAACACACACCATACGCTCGACAAATTATACAGTCTCTGCCGTTAAAACACACACTTGTCTTTATTTTTAGTATGCTGAGGAACCTTGATTGAGCAAAGAGAATTGCTTCTTTACTAGGAGGGGGAGTCTTGAGTGTTGAGCCATTTGTATCGAGGGAGAAAGTGTGCTGGGCGGTGTTCTGGCCATTAGAGGCAAGTTGAGAGGGGTGGGAAGATGGTCTCGCATCGCCATTCGCTCCAAGCTGGTGAGTCGCTGAAGCAGTTGTGCGAGGACGGCGGTTCCAATCGTCGTCGTTTCCTCGTTTGTGACAGCCGGGTTCGATTTCGGAAGTGGCGGTGCCAAAGATTCCCAAGTCGCTTTCGTACCAGATGTTAATCGTAACCAGATTCACCTCGGAAAGGTTCGCAAAGAGTGTGTGGTAGTGGTGGGTCATTGACCTCAAATCATAGCGAATGTTAAATGATTGAGATGAATTAAAAATGCAAATACACGCATATATGTAGTAGTACAAGGTAATACACGCATATGCCGTCCCCTGTCCTCCGTAATTTCCAGGTAGCCTCAGCCGACTGGTCCTTTTACCACCCGCCTCTCCACCAGTTCCTAGACTCCTGTGACGCCCGGTTCGTCGAGCCAGTGGCCTACTACACCCGGTACCCCTGTCGAGGTCTCCCGGTTCCCCCCCCTCCCCCCTTTTCCTCGCACCCTCTCTTCCCCCTGCTCCCGCTCCTCTGGTACCCCCACACCCCCCCTGGTCCTGCCCCATCAGGTGTGTCTCACGATACACCTCTACCCTCGGTCGTGCATCCAGTAGCGTCTCCCTCCTCGAGGTCCTCCTCACAGTCCCCTCAGCAGCCTTCAACACTTCCGCGACAGGTTACTGTGGACTCGGTTGGTGTTGGAGCTGGAGGTGCAGCCACTGGCGGTACTCGGTTTGGGGGTGCTCATTTGAGGGGTGCTGGAGTTCGCAGGTGGGGCTAGCTCTGGGGGTGCTGGAGCTGGAGACCCTGGCACTGGAGGTGCTAATTCTGGGGGTGCTGGGGTTGGAGGTCCTGGCACTGGGGGTGCTAGGACAGGGGGCGTTGGAGCTGGGACCCTGACCCCGGTGGTACCCCCTCTGGGGACACTGGTACTGGGGGTGCTAGCTCCGAGGAGTCTGGGCCGAGCAGCAGCAGCAGCAGCAGCAGCAGCAGCCGCAACAGCAGCAGCAGCAGCAGCAGCAGCACTCGCAGCAGCAGCAACCATCGCAGCCCGTGGTCACACCAGTGAGTGGCCTTCGATGAACAACGCCAACGATGGCAGCGACTCTGACGACGAAGCGGATGAGGCCTACGTACATACTAATTTGCTTCCACCTGCCGAGCATCTTCCGCCACTCCCGTCCACCAACCCCACCATCCCTGGTTCCTCATTTAACCACGCCGTACGTGAGCAAGCGGGATTTTTGGAAGACCTGCGCGCGTACCTGAAGCACTCGGAGCACAAGATACGCCACCGCGATACCACTAACGCTCTCGAGCATTTAGACGAGGCGTACGCGCTCATCGCCGATCGCTTCCAACTCCTTCAAGTTGCCGACACCTCCGACTTCAAGACGGCGCATCGCTTCAAGCTCTACCAGCAGAAGAGTGTGCTGACGTCACGCCCCTTCAAGCATGGAGTCGCGAACGTGGCAGCCATGAAGCACGCCCAAGGTCCCTATGGTCGAGGTGCTTCCTTTGGAGGACGAGGCTCCACGGGGTTTGGCGGCAAATTTGGCACGGCCCCGGCTGCGATGCTAGGAGCTTCCGCAGCACCTATTTCCGCTGTGGCTAGTCGGGCCACACTGCCAACGCATGCCCTGCTGGTGGGCACGGTCCTCACGGACCCGCACCGGTGGTCGACGAGGAGCATAACCGCACGAAGGCCGTTGGTCGTGCCCCTTGGATTGTTTTTAATTACCATTGCCATTTGGCTAGCCCTTAGTGGGAAATGACCATGTGGGGTCCAAGGCGTTCGCCTAGAAGCTCTTTAGAGCATCATGAAGTCGATCTCTTTCCGTTAAGTTTTGCGGTGAATATGTTTTTTAGGAGAAATAGACCATTGAGGGTCAAAGGACGTTCCCAGAAGCTCCTTATAAGCTCTATGAAGTAGTTTTTTTCAAATTTTTGGGTTGCGAAGCAACCTATTACGATCGTTATGTACAATTTTTTTTCCGTATTCGTACTCTATTTAATAACACAGAAAATGACCCAAGAAAATGCCATTCGAGCCTACCACGCGGCATGAAACTATTATATTTCTTCCAAATATTTTGTTGGCCAGGCTCTTCGTGTGTATGAATTATGTTTCTATTTGATGTTACTCCAAACATGCAACTGTATATTCTGTAATGCATACGCTGTAATATTCTGTCGAGCATAAATATGATGTATAAAACAAAAATGAATAAATATAGTTGATAATGCATAAATATGATGTATATGCTATAGTTGTATGAGTAGTATATGCATATATGTACTGTACCAATGTTGTGAATATGTAAGATGATTGAAATGCGTGATAGTTAGTTGACTCATACACTAAGCTACCGCATCCCCTGCCTAGCATGGGGGGGAAGTCAATAGCTTAGCATATGAATCATCCAACAGTCACATGAAATAACACAATCTGTGCGATTAAAAAAAAAGGTCAATTCCATCAAATCCAGTTCAAATGGACACACTCACTGAGTGCGCAAAGAACCTTCTCGGAAATGATAGTTGTCGAAATCAACAGACAGGAATGACTGTACTAGCACAAAGTTGGATACAAGTAGGAAACCCTAATCTAGTGTACCCCCTAAGGTGTAACCCACTACAGCCTACAATCATATAAACATATAATGTTTGACACACCCCCATAGGCGCAGTGGGAGACAACCACAGGGTCACGAGACCAGTCAAAGCAAAGAAAGGCAAGCTCAGGGTGGATCTCAAGGATTCCACACAAATTCCGAGCACAAGCAAGCGGTCACAAGACCAGTCCACATGCAAGTTTATAATAGAGCAAGAGATATAGTGATCACAACCTAGCAAGAGTGAACATGCAGGTATACATATATATATAGTGATCACAGTACAAGCAGGGTCAAGAAGTAAGCAAATGAGGTCCAGTAGGCACAAGGCCTAGCAGAGTGCAGAAGCGCTGATGGTCACAAGGCTGAAGTGCCTTGGTGAACACATCAGCAGTGTTGGCCTCAGTGGCCACGTAACGAATACAAAGCTGACCGCGCTGCTGCAGCTCTCGAGCAAGGAAGTACCGCAGGGCGATGTGCTTCGTTCTGTGCTCCAGTCTGTGCTCCTCACACAAGGCAATGGCAGCCTTGTTGTCGACGTACAGCACTGGAGGAGAACGAAGCCGCTCTCCCAGGTCGGTCAGCAGGTAGGTCAGCCAGCGTAGCTCCTGGGCAGCCATGGCTGTGGCGTAGATCTCAGCCTCACAACTGGAGCTGAGAACAGAAGAAGAGACGACCGCTGAGTAGCCTGGTCGTCAGCCCAAGAGGCGTCTGAGTGTCCTGTGAGTACAACTCGGTCTCGCCCTCCAAGCACTAGCCCCATGCCTGACGTACTGCACAAGTAGCGCAACACCCTCTTAGCGGCATCCATGTGCTCCTTCCTGTGACGGCCAGGAGCGACATAGCGTGCAAGGATGCTAAGAGGGTATGCCAGGTCAGGTCGAGTGCAGGTCATCAGGTACATGAGACAGCCCACAAGCTCTGGATACGGGCCACTCGGCTCTACGGACTCATCCGAAGGCAGAGCTGAGAGCGAGTGACCGGTAGGCAGAGGAGTGGACTGAGGCGAGGAGTACGTGAAGCAGAAGCGCTGAAGGATCTGCTGCACCATGTGTGACTGAGTCAAGGTGATGGTGCGCCGTGCTCTGTCCCGGGTGATCCGCAAGCCAAGATAGCTCGTCAGTTCCCCCAGGTCTGTGCACGTGTGTCTCCTCTGCAGCTCCGACTTCACGTGGGCGAGTGCCGCGGTGTCAGCAGTGGCAAAGACCAGGTCGTCGACGTACACGAGGATGTAGAACGGCGGCAGCGAGGTGTCTGTGCGTAGAAACAGTGACGGGTCAGCAGTAGAGGGAGCGAACCCTAGAGCCGCAAGTGTCGTCCTCAGTGTGTCGTGCCACTCACGCGGTGCCTGGCGGAGACCGTAGACCGGCCGCTGGAGCCTCCACTGAATACCAGGAGGA
Organism: Closterium sp. Yama58-4; assembly: GCA_947470075.1. NCBI lineage: Eukaryota > Viridiplantae > Streptophyta > Zygnematophyceae > Desmidiales > Closteriaceae > Closterium > Closterium sp. Yama58-4. Next base: position 778,331 of record CANIUD010000696.1, read on the forward strand.
ACCGACCCAGTGAAACCAGGAGGGCGACGCAGCCAGATCTCCTCGTGTAGGCTGCCCTGTAAGAAGGCAGTGCTGAAGTCAAGTGAGTGAAGCTCGTAGTCGCGCTGAGCGGCTATGTGCAGCAGCACCCGAAGAGTGGTCATCTTCGGGGTGGGGGAGAAGGTCTGGAAGAAGTCAACTCCCTATCGCTGACTGAAGCCTCGAGCAACGTAGCGCGCCTTGAAGACAGGAGGAGAACCCGGCGGCCGCTTCACCCTGAAAATCCACATGCCACTGATGATGTTCGCCCCAGGAGGGGGAACCTCGTCGACGTAGGTGCGTGTGGACTTCCAGGAAGCCATCTCTGCGTCCATGGCTGTCTGCCACTGAGAGGAGTAGGGACCCGCCATCGCCTCAGCGTAAGAGCGCGGGGTCGGGATGTCAGGAGCATCCGGGTCTCCCTCAGGGGCAACTAGTAAGGACACGAGACGGGGCAAAACAGCAGCAAGGCACTGGAACTCCTCCTGTCTGTCCTCAAGGACGTCCATGCCAAGAGCACACTCACCCCCGACGGACGGAGGACAGACAGACTCAGACTCAGACTCAGCGACAAGGCTAGCAGCGTAGTCTAGACGACACCGGGCAGCAAAGTCTACCAACTCAGCGACCAGCGCAGACGCAGCAGAGGACTCAAAGGTAGGGTCAGTGACAACAGTAGCGAGGAGGCGCGTGACAGTGGGACTGGCAGCACGACGGGAGTCAGACTCCGGGTCAGGAAGAGTAGGAAGAGAGGAAGCGGGAGGAGACGGTAGCGGGACACGCTGAGGAGCAGTGGAGGGACGCAGAGTCATGTAGTGAGTGCCAGGGACAGGAGGAGGACGCTCACGTGGGACACAACGACCAGTGCGAGCAGTACGAATAGGCGACGCAGGACGAGACTCAGGCTCACGACGCTCTGTAAGACCTCCCGTGGGACCAGTGTAAGGAGAGGGAGCAGGGAGAGGCGAGGCAGGCGGTAACTGTGACTGCGGCGGGACAGGCGGAGGACACTCTACGGAGGGAGGAGGACAAGAAGGAGGAGTCTGACCAAGAACCTGCTGAAGGAGCGGTACGAAGTACGGTCGCGGCCGCGCAGCGTCTCCAGAACGAGCAGAGACACCAGCAGCAGGGTCCTCAGTACCCGCAGTAGCTCCAACGTCCGGGTCCTCAGCACCAGCAGCAGCTCCACCGCCCGGGTCCGCAGCACCAGGAGCAGCTCCAACGCCCGGGTCCTCAGTACCAGCAGTAGCTCCACCGCCCGGGTCCTCAGCACCAGCAGCAGCGCCACCGCCCGGGTCCTCAGCACCAGCAGCAGCTCCAACGCCCAGGTCCTCAGCACCAGCAGCAGCTCCACCGCCCGGGTCCTCAGCACCAGCAGCAGCGCCACCGCCCAGGTCCTCAGCACCAGCAGCAGCTCCAACGCCCGGGTCCTCAGTACCAGCAGCAGCGCCACCCCCAGGGTCTGCAGCACCAGGAGCACCACTCCGAAGACTGCAGCGCCGCGCGTACCACTCTCGGATCTGCTGAATGGGGGGGAGCTCCTGGGTAGGAGGGGAAGTACTGGTACGAGCTCCAGGAGCACCTCTCCGGAGGCGGCAGTACTGTAGGTACCTCTCCTGCAGCTGCTGGGAGGAGAGGGCTCCTCCAGGTGTAGCACACTCAGGCTCAGCACCTCCAGACACAGCACCCCCAGACGCAGCACCCCCAGGCTCAGCACCTCCAGACTCCGCACCTCCAGGCTCCGCACCCCCAGGCTCAGCACCCCCAGACTCAGCACGGTCAGGCTCAGCACCCTCAGGCTCAGCACCCCCAGACGCAGCACCCCCAGACGCAGCACCTCCAGGCTCAGCACCTCCAGACTCCGCACCCCCAGGCTCAGCACCTCCAGGCTCCGCACCCCCAGGCTCCGCACCTCCAGGCTCCGCACCCCCAGGCTCAGCACCCTCAGACTCCTCACGGTCAGGCTCAGCACCCCCAGCAGGACGAGAGTCAACAGCTACCTCGACAGGCTCAACCGGGTCTACCTGGGACACACCTGAGGGAGCGGCACCCTGAGGGGGGAGGGGGTCTGGTACCTCAGCACCTGGAGCGAGGAAGAGAGGCGGGGGGGGGAGCGGGGCAGTGTGGTAGGGGAAGAGGCGGTAGTAGGGGACGGACTCGTCAAAAGTGACGTCCTGAGAGGCCAGGACACGACGCGAGGTGGCGTGGTAGAACTGCCAACCAGGCGCGTCCGGGACAAAGCCAAGGAAGACACAGGGGACAGCGCGACGGGAGAGCTTGTCCGCGGACGTATCGCGAACAAAAGCTCGAGATCCCCAGACCCGAAAACGCGACGCATCGCCAGCCTCTCCCGTCCAACGCAGTGTCGGAGAAGTCTCCGGTAAGGAGACACGGGGCCAGAGGTTGAGCTGATGCGCAGCGTATCGGACTGCAAACGGCCACAGAAAGTGGGGGGCAGCCGCATGAACCAAGGAGGTACGAGCGACCTCCATGACCAAGCCAATGCAGCGCTCAGCAACCCCATTCTGCTGTGGAGAGGCCGGAAGCGTGAACGACTGCTCAATGCCCTCCTGCTGACAGAAGGCCTCCAAGAGGCCAGAGGAAAACTCCCCACCTCTGTCAGAGTGCAGACGCAGGACAGGGAAGTCGGAGCGGAAACGCTCACTGAGCTGGAGACGAGATCTGCGGATCCAAGGGATCAAGACATCAGGGACGTCACCCTTGGTGCGCAAGGGGAAGACCGTGGTGTAGCGCGAGAAGTCGTCAACAACAATCAGGAAGTACCTCTCCTGACCCTGACCACGGACGCGGGCTGGGCCCCACACGTCCATGTGGAGCGTCTGCAAAGGAGCAGTCGTCGGGGGGAAGGAGGAGGAGTGAGGAGCGGCGCGCTGCCGCCCCTTGACACAGGGAAGACAGGGAGGAGCAGGCGAGGGTGGGAGGGGAGGGAGAACCCTGGGAAGACCAGCAACAAGGTCCCGTTTGTGCATGGCCCGAAGGCGCTGCACAGACGGGTGACCAAGGCGGTGGTGCCAGAGGACAGTCTCATGCGCCAGAGAGCGACACGAGCAGGGGGCGGACAGCTGACCTGACGCAGACGCAGACGCGGACGCAGCTACCTGAGGGGACTCAGTGGTCAGTGTGTACAGGTCCGACCCCGGCTGCCGAGTGAAGGTAGCCAGGTGACGGCCCGTCCGAGCACACGTGCAGTGGGTCACGCGCTCGTAAGCAGGGGTGAACTGGTGAACACCCCCGTCCTGGAGTGCACTACCTGCCACCAAGTTCGTAGAGAACGAGGGGAGGTAGAGGCCTGACAGTGTGCCTGACGGGACCGCAGGACAAGGAAGGACAGTGGAGGAGGTCGCAACGACCGGACCCCCAGAGGGGTCAGCGAGGGAGACAGCAACTGGCCGAGCAAGCGGCTCAAGGACAGTGCGGTCACGAAAGAAACAGCGAGAAGCACCTGAGTCCAGTGTGAAGGTGTGAAGTGCTGCAGTCGACTCAGTACCAGAGGGCACGGACTCACTAGCACCTAGAGCAGCAGCCTCACCAGGACCTGGGGCAGCAGACTCACTAGCACCTAGAGCGGCAGCCGGACTGGTCTGAATGCCCGGGTCGGGCGGAACACGCAAGTACTGAGCACCCTCTCCACTAGTAAACATTGCATACATGGCAGTGAGAATAGCATCAAAGTCTAAAGCCCAGATATCAACTCCCTTCTTCTCCAGATCAGCCCAGCGGGGCAGCTCAGTGGCATCAGGAAACTGGGCACGCCACGCGTCAGTAAGGCGCGCGAAACAGCGCTGTGTGGGATGCGGCCTCCCACACTGCTGGCCAGTGCGGTCACCAGTGCGAATGACGTACGTGCAGGTAAAGCCACGCTGCGCATACCACTCACGGGCGGCCTGAAGCGACGGGGCGGGCTGCTGACTCTGGCCACCGCCAGCGCCTCCACGACCACCACTGCCGCCGCCACCGCCTCGGCCACCTCCACCCCTGCCGCTGCCACGACCACCTCCGCCTCCGCTGCCGCCTCCACCCCTGCCGCCACTCCCGCCGCTGCTGTCACCACCCCCACTGCCGCCACTAGCCTCCCCAGCCGCTCCTCCACTCCCACCGCCTCCACCCCCACCTCCTCCGCCGCCACCTCCACCCTTGCCCCCTTTGCTCTTGCGGCGCCCGCTCGAAGCAGACGCGGCCCCGACCTTCTCAGCACCAAGGAGGTCGACAGCAGCAGCAGAGGCGACAGAGGGGAGGAGAGGGGAAGGGGAACACCCCTCAAAGAACGGGGTGCGGGGGTCGCCACGAGAGGTGCCTACAGCGACGATGCTCGCCTCAGCTGCAAGCAGTTCCTTCTCGAGGAGGGCAATGGTGAGTTCAGTGGGGGAGCGAGAGAGGAAGTGGTCCCTGACTGTGCGCAGGGAGTCGGGGAGGCGGGTGACTATGTGGTAGAGAGTGATCCAGAGCGGGGGGGGGTTGCTGGTGAGGAACTCGTCAGGCATAGCAGCGCGAAAGCGGGCCTCACTGGTCTTAAGGTGGGTGATGAGGTCAGCAACTGTCTGAAAGGAGGCCAGGTCAGGGAACAGGTAGGGGAGAGTGAGGCGGCCTAGTGTGGCAGAAGCAGGTGAGGAGTAGCGGGCAACTACAGCAGTGTACAGGTCCTTAGCAGTTTTGTGCTGGCCAAAGTGCTCGCGCTCGTCGATCGGTAGGGAGTTACGAATAGCGAAGCGAGCGTGGGCGTCACGAGTCTGCCACTGTGAGCGCTGAGTGCTGTCAGCAGTGGTAGGAGGGGCAGTAGCGTTGCCTAGGGCGTGATCGTACAGTGAAATGTCCTCCTTAGCAGTGAGCTGTAGAAAGAGGTGGAGGTCATCGAGCCAGGTTTCGAACTTCACTGGACGGCCCTCAGTATCGAAAGTAAGTACAGTAGGAGTAGCCATAGCGGCAGTAGCAGTAGCGGTAGAAACAGTAAGAATGAGGCCGCAGGGAAGCTGTGGGCAGTGTCAACGGGGCCGGCGGGGCCACTAAAAGAACGTGCACGGGCGGTAGCGGCAGAGTTGACAGGCCGGCAGCGGCTTAGGCGCACGGGCGGCAGCGGCAGTGACAGCACACGGGCGGCAGCAGCTGATGCGCACGGGCGGGAGCGGCAGTGGGCGCAGTAGCGGCGGCTGCAGCGGGAGCGAGTGCAGCAGCGGCAGCGGTAGCAGGCGCAACAGTAGCGCAAGGCGGTAGCGGCCGCGGCGCACGAGCGGGAGCGGCTGCGGACGATGCGCAGGCGGTAGCTGCAGCGGCGGGCCCGTGGTAGCGGCAGCTGCAGCGGGCGACGAGCAGGCGGCAGCTGCAGCGGGCGACGAGCGGGCGGCAGCAGCAGCGGGCGACGAGCGGGCGGCAGCTGCAGCGGGCGACGAGCGGGCGGCAGCAGCAGCGAGCGACGAGCGGGCGGCAGCAGCAGCGGGCGACGAGCGGGCGGCAGCTGCAGCGGGCGACGAGCGGGCGGGCGCTGCAGCGGGCGGGCGGCAATGTGCAGGCCGGCGGGGCCGCTGCGGGCTGCGCTATAGCGGTGCGAGCGGCGCACGGGCGGCTAGCCGGTCGCGCTCTCAAGAAATCGGCCGCGCGCGGGCAGCTAGCGGGTCGCGCGCGGTTAAAAAATAAAAGCGATCCGCGCGCGATTGGCTGGCGGGCTGCGCGCGCGCGGTAGGTAGGAGGCGCACTAGGGCGCGTAGGCGCACGAGGGCGCACGGTAGGTAGGTAGGTAGGTAGGTAGGTAGCGGTGGGCCCTAAGAACGGTCCTAGCGAAGGACCTGCTCTGAAACCATGTCGAAATCAACAGACAGGAATGACTGTACTAGCACAAAGTTGGATACAAGTAGGAAACCCTAATCTAGTGTACCCCCTAAGGTGTAACCCACTACAGCCTACAATCATATAAACATATAATGTTTGACAATAGTTTCATCCCAATTTTAAACCTCAGAGACATGCGTTATTAATGCAATGGAAACATGAATGAAATGACATACGCACACAACACAATGCATAACCCCACAAATTAAAGAGACAGTCACTTATTAATATCTTTCATGTCTCTCACACTAATTGTTCTCACGCTCGCGTAAGTCTGTACTCGTTTTCATAACTTGTCCAAAAGTATAAGAATTAACCCATCGAAATGAGCATTATAACCACTGTGAGCATCTTCTCCGCTGTTTCAAATCGCTCACAGCTTCACCATCGCTGCGCAAAAAAGAAGAGCAATTTTCAAATATAAGAAGAAAGTTTGTAACGTTAATCAAACTACTATTATGATGAGTAAATGTAGAAAATCACAATAAAAAATGTGCTCACGTCTTGTCTCCTTTTGGCGGGTGTTGATGAAATCGGTGTGCTCGATGTGTCAAAGCTCGTTGGAGCGTTGCCTGACTGCGTGATCATCGAGATGTCCAAGATGGTCTTGCTCACGCGTGCTCCGTCTGAACGATAGTGGACCTTCAACAAGAATGAACGATACCTTGAGTTAGAGAGCTATCAATTAGCATAAAAAAAAAACATACGGAAGTGCACATTTAACAAGTAAACAAAAATCTTAGCAAAGATATAAAAGATTAACAATTGAATTCACATACCTTCACATGCCACTGGCCACAATGCGCGTCCAACGCCTCTTGCCGCTCGCCCATTGTCATGGAGTGAAAATCCGAAACCTGAAACCTTGGGAACAGTCGTCCCAAGATTTCAGGCTGAATCTCCAATCCCTGAGCCTGCGTCGTGAATGAATCTGAGAATGAAACATAGGAAATTTATATTAAAACAATGACAATGCACTTAAAATTTGTGGGAAGTATGGCAGACATCAAAACGAAAATGTTAGACAAGATGCTTACCACTCTCGTGAACAACAAGAGTCGCTGTCACGTTATCAAACGCGCGGACTGATGTCGCTTTGTGGACGCGACATCTGTGGACCTCCGAAGCCGCAGAGGTGAAAACAGGCATTCCGCAAATGGAATCTCCTGCACCAGCAGCGCAGACAACTCGACTGTCGTGCACTGGGTCTCTGAGGTCTGCTGCAAGTGTTGCTATCTTCTCTTCGTTTGTTACCATCACCAATGTGTCCACATGATGCATCCTGATCATTCAAAAAAAAAAAAAAAAAACTAATGAGTTTCACATTCGCTAGTAACGACTCACTTGCGCAAATTTTGATAACTTACAACTCCACAAGACCGACGTCTTGTAGCTCGGTGACTGGTGCATCCGTTGTGACGGATGCTGGAACAGGATCGAGAATGACAATGTCCGAAGGCACTGTCGTTGTGAAAGCTGCAGATTTGAGATACACGTTGCTGATGAAGACAGGAACATCGCTAGCATCGGGGTGATCTGCAAAATAACTCTCACAGCTGGAGTTCATCCTGATGGCGGCATCCCCGAGAGCTATCAAAGCGCTCTTCATCGTTGAATCATGGATGCCGGCCGTGAACTTTGGGAGCGCGCGGTTTGGTTCGAAAGACGAGATCTTGAGCCTGACAGAAATGCAAGGGATCTGGAAATAAAGAAAGTGAATGGTACAATTGAAGTGAAAACATAGAATACATGAAAAAAGAAGTACCATAATTACCTATTACAATGTGTAACAGGAATGAATTGGAATAGAACAAAAGACAGAAATATGTATCACAAATCACAAAAGTAAGTGACAACTACAATACAACAATCATACGTAGAAAGATTTAACACATATCGTCGTAATTCTTACCCTAGACTTGTCCTCGCCTTCATAGAAGCTCAAAAGCGTGGGGGTAGGCAAGCTTCCCACGTTCAGCCGAGGAGACCCACTGGCCTCGATCAGGTGTGAGCACCGATGCGTCCAGTTGAGTTGCGTGCGAAGCCCTCCAACCAGAATCCTGCATGTAAACATTGCATAGGTTGTAAAACCAAAACGTGTAGAATCACATAGACAAGTCCAAACAAAGCTTACCAAGAGGGGGGTGCGCGAGCACCGATGGTGCGATGAAGTTCATAGACTTTCCCAATGGAAAGCCTCATCAAAAAATCATTCATAGCCTCAACATCACATCGACCAGGCCCCCTGGATTGTGGCCAAATCACCACCTCTGCCACAGTGAGATCCTCATCAGAAACGTAAATTTTTCCAGGTAGAAATTTTGCAACGTTCTTCCCAAAACCATTCTTCTTAGCTATCACCACGACTTTCACATGAAAATCGGTTCGGGGACATCCTGCTTGAACGTGTGCATCAAGGGAGAGTAGTATTAATGATAGATAGAAAGATAATAACCACAATGATGATGTAATGTATAAAAAAAACTCACCTCCCCTGAGTCGTGCGGAGATGGCCGAGGATCTGTCATAAGCACATGTAAATAACAAAATAATACGTGTTTTGAAAATATTGAACACAATGTACAGTATGGTACGAAAGAATAAACCGAGAATCAATCATTGATGCATGCATATAACATGTAAGATGATAAACATGATGTATGATCTGATACAGATGATATATTGCCATGATGTTATTCAACAACAGCGTACACAGGGAAATGGTCAGAAAAGTATGTTTCACCAACATATACTTTTAGACGTGTTTTGAAACAATTGCTCCAAATATGATCGATAAGTGTGCCATTTACCGTCGTAGGATCAACAATGAATTGCGTAAAACCATTGAGTTTGAAAAAACGTTGATATCTAGGATGCGTACCAACATTCTTATCGATATTGAAATCGCCCAAAAAAATCATGTTACAATTTGTATGCTTAGTTAAGATCGATGTAATCATATCAAAAAGAACGTTATGATTTCGTTGATTGGTTGGATTACGATAACAACCCGTAATAACTACATCTTCATCGTTAACTTTGATGGTAAATGTTAATAGTTCGACTTTTGAATTTTCGACATACTGTACGTTTCTGATTGAAGTATAATGGTATAAAACAATTCCACCAGATTTGCAATCAAAACGAACAATCTTCAATATGTTGTTTGTCGAATTCGGTAACTCATCATTATCGCGCAAGTGTATCTCGAATAGAATCATAGAATCAAATCCATCAAGACTGCTGATATTAACATCTCTGTAATGTGCTCGAAAACTTCTTACATTTTGAAATGCAAACTTAATCAATGACGGTTGTTGAATAATCGCACCAATCGGTATTGGATCCAAAACAAGAGGTTTCTCACGTAGACGGCGCATTTCCGCTGCTACACGAGAATCGGTTTTGATGCATGCTTCTGAAAAGCTTCGAAGGAACAGTCGAGACGGACTGCGAAATCGACTCAAAGCAACATATGCTCCTTGAGGAAAGACTTTGGACTCAAAATGTATGACTCCACTTTCAAAAGTAGCACCTTGACTTCGATGAAAGCTTATCGCATTACTTGGTCGCAATGGAAACTGCATTCGAGAAACCGTGACATAACGAGAATTCACCGAAAATGTTTTCTCTATTCGTTGAATAGGCGTCCAAGATGGTTTTACTCCCTGAATCGTAGAAAACAACTGTCGAGATTTCATGCGCATATTACTGCCAACTGATTCATCGTCAAACTGGACCCATATCACTTCCACCGTATTGTGTGCATTCAATGTAAAATGAACTGCAGTGCCAGGTGTGCCATTAGCAAGCCCGTCTGACGTATCCACATTACAAACCATGTGCACACGCGAGCTGATAAAAAGCTCAAGAACCGAATATAACCCATGTGATGAAGTTGTCGCAAATCCATCTAGGGTAATGGGTTTACCCTTTCTGGATTGATCAGTCCCGAACAACGCGCAATCTAACGCCGGGATTGCGTACTTCTCCTCCAACGAAGATGCGAAAACACCGTGATTAAACGAGTCAATAGCTTTATTAGTGCAACACAAATGTTGCAAACTTGTCTCTCCCGAAGGAATATCAACTTGTCGGTCACGTATCAAACGTACGTCCGTAGGAGTTTCGGCTCCTTCGCGTAAACGATTTAGCAATTCGGCAAATCTGACCTCCTCACGTTGCCGCATGATCTTCGTAAGCTCAACAAGTTGTACACGTCTCCAAATGTCTAAATCGCATGTTGAAGACAGATTGGTACGGTCGCCGAAGCAATGGATATCACGCACAGGAGGTAGTTGGAAAAAATCTCCAACAAAAACCATGTGCAAACCTCCGAAGGGAACGTTCGCGTTATTCGTAAGTTCACGAAGTCTAAAATCTATCCATTCGAATGTATTTCTCCCGACCATTGATATTTCATCGACAATAACAACCTTAACGTCTCCAAGTCTTGATCTTAATGTATTTAACCTGTCCGAAGTCAATTTCTTTATACGACGATTCTGCACGACTGGAATCATAAGAGCATTATGGATTGTATAACCCTTAATCTGAAAGGCTGCAACTCCTGAGGGAGCTATTTTCAACACTTTGATCGTGTTGAAATTCGTATAGATCTGCGCATGGAATATATTGATTAGTCGATCGTGAACTGTTTTAATCAAAACAGACTTTCCAACGCCGGCACCCCCGCTAACAAATATGGACAAAGGTCCATATTGAAATGAACGACGCACTCCACGTACGATGTGATCGGCAATCGCACGTTGCTCTGCATTCAACATGCGTTCCATCGATAGATAATCACTTTTGTTTGCAGCCACCGATTGAAAAATGTCGGTGGATCGGACAAATTTGTCCAACCCAAGTTCAACGCCAATATCAACATCTTCATTTGGTGCCGTTTCGCTATCAAGATCGTCGACATCGTCATCCACATCGATAGCGTCTTCCAGTGCGCGTATCCACGTATCTCCGTTCATCGAATACTCATTCCTCTTAATCGAAATGATATCATTGTTTGCCACATAAATTCGAACCACGTCGCTGGATTCGCAAACTTCTTGACGAAAAGGAACGAACAAGAATATTTGCTCGCGCATATAGTTATCGTTATCGATATCGCTATGGTAGTTGACGTATCGAATGATATTCTTTCTTGATCGCTCACGAGAAAACCGTCTCTTAGAAGATATATCAGGACCAATACGAGTTTTATCACTTGTTTCCTCATACTCAGATGAGAAATCTGCAAAACAAATAGCCTCCATAGCTATTGGTCGATTCATATATCGATCCAATAAGGCATATGGTGTGAAAATGTCTGTCGATTGAGGATCCAAACCTTCCAATTCGGCCTTTGTTTTCAATAATAACAATCGTCTGCGTGGATGATTTGTATTAATAAAAACAAACCCACGAGTAGTTTTTTTTGTAAGGAAGGCTCAAAATAAGATAAATAGCTTCTTGTGCGCTAATTTCTTGAGTGTTTAGTATGTAATTTCCAAGGTCTCGAAGAACGTGTAAAACACCCGTACCTTGCACCGCTGCAAATCTTTTTGCATTCTCAATAATCTTACTCACACCTTTACCCGATTTCGTCATAGATGCAGCAATATACGTTGCCACACTATATGGATCGATACACAATTGAATATCCATATTTCCTCGCCAAACAGAAAGAATCAGTTTATTGAAGTTGTTGACGTAACAATCTCGTACATCCCTGGCATGAAAAAGTGTTCGTTTTCTTAGGCCTACACGCAGGCTAATAATATAATCATCGTATGTTAAGCGCACTGTATCTAAGAATAATGCAAAAGTTAAGTTAGTGGTTTCGATTAAGTGATTTTTACCAAGAGCGTTTAGGAATTCATCTACTGTTTTTCTATTCGACCTATGTTTTTCCACATCCACATCGGCACATTTTTTATCAAAGGGCATTAAAACCAGTGTTTTTGGAAGTGGATACTTAGGTATACCAAAACGGCATTTACGCGAAGTCCGGTTTTTCTTTATTCTGCATGTTCTCGTATGGTTATGAGTTTGTACTTTCAATAGGTCGATTGTTCTTGGATCCCCAGCAAGCTCTTGTGCGTGGCACGATATATGCTTATCGGCAAATGCAAGTATCCTTTCTAAAGGAATTGCGGCATCGCAAGCTAGAAACTCACTCCATATTAGACAATGAGTATGAGGGGCACCTCGATGTTGAAACTCGTCGAGAGCAAAATAATCTACGACACCTCCTAATATTCCAGTTTTATTTGTTAAAATCTCTTGAAACAATGCATTTTTTCGTTCAACGTAATATCGCGCACTAACTACAGGATAGGTACGTACGAGCAAAGCTATGGTCTCGAATTCCAAAGGTGGGATTATATTGGTGATTGAAAGATTAGCTAAATTTCCAGTATTCCTGTTATGTTCCAATAAAATGTCAAACATTATATATGTTGTGTTTGTGTAGGCTGTAGTGGGTTAGCCTATAGGGGGGTCACAACATTAGGGTTTCATATTTGTACTCACCATCCTTTCTAGTTCCTCATTCCTGCCTGTTCATTCTGACATGGTATCAGAGCAGGTCCTTTGCTAGGACCGCTCCTAGGGCCCACCGCTACCTACCTACCTACCTACCTATCGTGCGCCCTCGTGCGCCCTCGTGCGCCCTCGTGCGCCTCTCACTACCGAGCGCCCTTGTGCGCCTTAGCGCCCTTGTGCGCCTCTACCTACCGCACGCCCTCGTGCGCCTTAGCGCCCTCGTGCGCCTCTACCTACCGCGCGCCCTCGTGCGCCTCTACCTACCGCGCGCACGCAGCCCGCTAGCCACCCGCGCGCGGCTCGTTTTTTAACGCGCGCGACTCGCTAGCCGCCCGTGCGCGGCCGATTTTTCGCGCGCGCGCCTCGCTAGCCTCCCGCACGCGGCCGATTCTTCGTGCGCGCGACCAGCTAGCCGCCCGCGCGCGGCTTAGGGTTTGTCACGCGACCCGTCGCAGCCTTGTGCGGCTCCGCGCACTGCCCGCGAGCTGCCCGCCGCTGCAGGCTCTCGCCGCCCGCCGCGTCGCCTTTCCCGTGGCGTCGTCACCTCCCTACCCGCTCGTGGCGGCCCTTTCAGCCGCCGTCGCGGCTCCTTACCCACGCATCGCGGCCCCTTAGCCGCCCGTCGCAATCCCTCAGCCGCCCCTTCGCGGCTTCGACTTCGTCTGCAGCAGCTGCCGCTACCGAACCTGCAGCAGCAGCCGCCGCCGACCTGCAGCAGCTGCCGCCGCCGAGCCTGCAGCAGCAGCCGCCGCCGACCTGCAGCAGCTGCCGCCGCCGAGCCTGCAGCAGCAGCCGCCACCGACCCTGCAGCAGCAGCCGCCGCCGAGCCTACAGCAGCGGCCGCCGCCGACCCTGCAGCAGCAGCCGCCGCTCGACCTGCAGCAGCTGCCGCCGCCGAGCCTACAGCAGCGGCCGCCGCCGACCCTGCAGCAGCTGCCGCGGAGCTCCCTGCTACGACCTGGCCCCGCCCCGCTGTTGCAGCGGCCACGCTGTCGCCACTGTCTTGCGCCCGCCGCACCAACCACTGGTGAGCTTTGCCGTGCTAGCACTGCTACCGTTACTGCTGCTGCTACTGCCTTTACTGCTCCTGCTGTTGCTGCCGCTACTACTGCTGCTCCTGACGTGGCCAGATGCAGCTCCAGCAGGCTCGTGAGTGGTACGCCGGCTTGGGCAGTCGGGGTGGCCGTAGTGGTAGTCGCTCTGGAGTGCGTCGTTCGGGAGCCTCTGGTAGTAGACCGGTGCAGCAGACGTGCCCTCTTCTGCTCCAGCAGGCTCGTGAGTGGTACGCCGGTTTGGGCAGTCGGGGTGGCCGGCGTGGTAGTCGCTCTGGCGTGCGTCGTTCGGGAGCCCCTGGTAGTGGACAGGTGCAGCAGCCGTGCCCTCTTCTGGTCCAGCAGGCTCGTGAGTGGTACGCCGGTTTGAGCAGTCGGGGTGGCCGTAGTGGTAGTCGCTCTGGCGTCCGTCGTTCGGGAGCCTCAGGTAGTGGACAGGTGCAGCAGCCGTGCCCTCTTCTGCTCCAGCAGGCTCGTGAGTGGTACGCAGGTTTGAGCAGTCGGGGTGGCCGTAGTGGTAGTCGCTCTGTGAGTGAGGCAGCCGCTCTCGGTGCCAGTACGTCTGTTGCCCTCGGTGCAGGTGAGGCTACCACTCCCGGTACTCGCGTGTCTGCTACTCCAGGTGCTGGTGAGCCTACTGCTCTAGGTGCTAGTGCGTCTGCTGCTCCAGGTGCTCGCGTGTCTGCTACCCCAGGTGATGGTGAGGCTGCTGCCCTAGGTGCTAGTGCGTCTGTGCCCCCTGGTACTGAGTCGACTGCAGCACTGCACACCTTCACCCTGGACTCAGGTGCTTCTCGCTCTTTCTTTCGTGACCGCACTGTCCTTGAGCCACTCGCTCGGCCAGTTGCTGTCTCCCTTGCTGACCCCTCTAGGGGTCCGGTCATTGCGACCTCCTCCACTGTCCTTCCTTGTCCTGCGGTCCCGTCCGGCACGCTGTCAGGTCTCTACCTCCCCTCGTTCTCTACGAACTTGGTGGCGGGTTGTGCGCTCCAGGACTCGGGTGTTCACCAGTTCACCCCTGCCTACGAGCGCGTGACACACTGCACGTGTGCTCGGACGGGTCGCCACCTGGCTACTTTCACTCGAGAGCCGGGGTCGGACCTGTACACACTGACCACTGAGTCCCCTCAGGTAGCTGCGTCTGCGTCTACGTCTGCGTCTGCGTCAGGTCAGCTGTCCGCCCCCTGCTCGTGTCGCTCTCTGGCGCATGAGACTGTCCTTTGGCACCACCGCCTTGGTCACCCGTCTGTGCAGCGCCTTCGGGCCATGCACAAACGGGACCTTGTTGCTGGTCTTCCCAGGGTGCTCCCTCCCCTTCCCGACTCACCTGCTCCTCCCTGTCTTCCCTGTGTCGAGGGGCGGCAGCGCGCCGCTCCTCACTCCTCCTCCTTTCCCCCGACGACTGCTCCTTTGCAGACACTCCACATGGACGTGTGGGGCCCAGCCCGCGTCCATGGTCAGGGTCAGGAGCGGTACTTCCTGCTCGTTGTTGACGACTTCTCACGCTACACCACGGTCTTCCCCTTGCGCACCAAGGGTGACGTCCCTGATGTCTTGATCCCTTGGATCCGCAGATCTCGTCTCCAGCTTAGTGAGCGTTTCCGCTCCGACTTCCCTGTCCTACGTCTGCACTCTGACAGAGGTGGAGAGTTTTCCTCTGGCCTCTTGGAGGCCTTCTGTCAGCAGGAGGGCATTGAGCAGTCGTTCACGCTTCCGGCCTCTCCACAGCAGAATGGGGTTGCTGAGCGCCGCATTGGCTTGGTCATGGAGGTCGCTCGTACCTCCTTGGTTCATGCGGCTGCCCCCCACTTTCTGTGGCCGTTTGCAGTCCGATACGCTGCGCATCAGCTCAACCTCTGGCCCCGTGTCTCCTTGCCCGAGACTTCTCCGACACTGCGTTGGACGGGAGAGGCTGGCGATGCGTCGCGTTTTCGGGTCTGGGGATCCCGAGCTTTTGTCCGCGACACGTCCGCGGACAAGCTCTCCCGTCGCGCTGTCCCCTGCGTCTTCCTTGGCTTTGTCCCGGACGCCCCTGGTTGGCAGTTCTACCACCCCACCTCGCGGCGTGTCCTGGCCTCTCAGGACGTCACTTTTGACGAGTCCGTCCCCTACTACCGCCTCTTCCCCTACCGCACTGCCCCGCTCCCCCCCCCCCACCTCTCTTCCTCGCTCCAGGTGCTGAGGTACCAGACCCCCTCCCCCCTCAGGGTGCCGCTCCCTCAGGTGTGTCCCAGGTAGACCCGGGTGAGCCTGTCGAGGTAGCTGTTGACTCTCGTCCTGCGTCTAGGGGTGCTGAGCCTGGGGGTGCTGAGTCTGGGGGTGCTGAGCCTGGGGGTGTTGAGCCTGGAGGTGCGGAGCCTGGGGGTGTTGAGCCTGGAGGTGCGGACCCTGGAGGTGTGGAGCCTGGAGGTGCTGAGCCTGGAGGTGCGGAGTCTGGGGGTACTGAGACTGAGCGTGCTACACCTGGAGGAGCCCTCTCCTCCCAGCAGCTGCAGGAGAGGTACCTCGAGTACTGCCGCCTCCGGAGAGGTGCTGCTGGAGCTCGTCCTGGTACTTCCCCTCCTACCCAGGAGCTCCCCCCCATTCAGCAGATCCGAGAGTGGTACACGCGACGCTGCAGTCTTCGGAGTGGTGCTCCGGGTGCTGCGGACCCTGGGGGTGGCACTGCTGCTGGTGCTGAGGACCCGGGCTTTGGAGCTGCTGCTGGTGCTGAGGACCCGAGCGGTGGCGCTGCTGCTGGTGCTGAGGACTCGAGTGGTGGAGCTGCTGCTGGTGCTGAGGACCCGAGCGGTGGCGCTGCTGCTGGTGCTGAGGACCCGAGCGGTGGCGCTGCTGCTGGTGCTGAGGACCCGGGCGTTGGGGCTGCTGCTGGTGCTGAGGACCCGGGCGTTGGAGCTACTGCTGGAGCTGAGGACCCGGACGGTGGAGCTGCTGCTGGTGCTGCGGAGCCGAGCGGTGGCGCTGCTGCTGGTGCTGAGGACCCGGGCGTTGGAGCTACTCTGGAGCTGAGGACCCGGGAGTTGGAGCTGCTGCTGGTACTGAGGACCCTGCCGCTGGTGTCTCTGCTGGTTCTGGAGACGCTGCGCGGCCGCGACCGTACTTCGTACCACTTCTTCAGCAGGTTCTTGGTCAGGCTCCTCCTCCTTGTCCTCCTCCCTCCGTAGAGTGTCCTCCGCCTGTCCAGTCGCAGTCACAGTTCCCGCCTGCCTCGCCTCTCCCTGCTCCCTCTCCTTACGCTGGTCCCACAGGAGGTCTTACAGAGCGTCGTGAGCCTGAGTCTCGTCCTGCGTCGCCTATTCATTCTGCTCGCACTGGTCGTCGTGTCCCACGTGAGCGTCCTCCTCCTGTCTCTGGCACTCACTACATGACTCTGCGTCCCTCCACTGCTCCTCAGCGTGTCCCGCTACCGTCTCCTCCTGCTTCCTCTCTGCCTACTCTTCCTGACCCGGAGTCTGACTCCCGTCGTGCTGCCAGTCCCACTGTCACCCGTCTCCTCGCTACTGTTGTCACTGACCCTACCTTTGAGTCCTCTGCTGCGTCTGCTCTAGTCGCTGAGCTGATAGACTTTGCTGCCCGCTGTCGTCTAGACTACGCTGCTAGCCTTGTTGCTGAGTCTGAGTCTGTCTGTCCTCCGTCCGTCGGGGGTGAGTGTGCTCTTGGCACGGACGTCCTTGAGGACAGACAGGAGGAGTTCCAGTGCTTTGCTGCTGCTTTGCCCCACCTCGTGTCCATGCTAGTTGCCCCTGAGGGAGACCCGGATGCACCAGACATCCCGACCCCGCGCACTTACGCTGAGGCGATGGCGGGTCCCTACTCCTCTCAGTGGCAGACAGCCATGGACGCAGAGATGGCTTCCTGGAAGTCCACACGCACCTACATCGACGAGGTTCCCCCACCTGGGGCGAACATCGTTAGTGGCATGTGGATTTTCAGGGTGAAGCGGCCACCGGGTTCTCCTCCTGTCTTCAAGGCGCGCTACGTGGCTCGAGGCTTCAGTCAGCGAGAGGGAGTTGACTTCTTTCAGACCTTCTCCCCCACCCCGAAGATGACCACTCTTCGGGTGCTGCTGCACATAGCCGCTCAGCGCGACTACGAGCTTCACTCTCTTGACTTCAGCACAGCTTTCTTGCAGGGCAGCCTGCACGAGGAGATCTGGCTGCGCCGCCCTCCTGGCTTCACTGGGTCGGTTCCTCCTGGTACCCAGTGGAGGCTTCAGCGGCCGGTCTACGGTCTCCGCCAGGCACCGTGTGAGTGGCACGACACACTGAGGACGACACTTGCGGCTCTTGGGTTCGCTCCCTCTACTGCTGACCCGTCACTGTTTCTACGCACAGACACCTCACTGCCGCCCTTCTACATCCTCGTGTACGTCGACGACTTGGTCTTTGCCACTGCTGACACCGCGGCACTCGCCCACGTGAAGTCGGAGCTGCAGAGGAGACACACGTGCACAGACCTGGGTGAACTGACAAGCTATCTTGGCTTGCGGATCACCCGGGACAGAGCACGGCGCACCATCACCTTGACTCAGTCACACATGGTGCAGCAGATCCTTCAGCGCTTCCGCTTCACGTACTCCTCGCCTCAGTCCACTCCTCTGCCTACCGGTCACTCGCTCTCAGCTCTGCCTTCGGATGAGTCCGTAGAGCCGAGTGGCCCATATCCAGAGCTTGTGGGCTGCCTCATGTACCTGATGACCTGCACTCGACCTGACCTTGCATACCCTCTTAGCATCCTTGCACGCTATGTCGCTCCTGGCCATCACAGGAAGGAGCACATGGATGCCGCTAAGAGGGTGTTGCGCTACTTGTGCAGTACGTCGGGCATGGGGCTAGTGCTTGGAGGGCGGGACCGAGTTGTACTTACTGGACACTCAGACGCTTCTTGGGCGGACGACCAGGCTACTCAGCGGTCGTCTCAGGGTTACACCTTCAGCCTTGGCTCTGGCTCAGTTTCTTGGCGTTCTACACGCTCTTCTTCTGTTCTCAGCTCCAGTTGTGAGGCTGAGATCTACGCCACAGCCATGGCTGCCCAGGAGCTACGCTGGCTGACTTACCTGCTGACCGACTTGGGTGAGCAGCCTCGTTCTCCTCCAGTGCTGTACGTCGACAACCAGGCTGCCATTGCCTTGTGTGAGGAGCACAGACTGGAGCACAGAACGAAGCACATCGCCCTGCGGTACTTCCTTGCTCGAGAGCTGCAGCAGCGCGGTCAGCTTTGTCTGCGTTACGTGGCCACTGAGGCCAACCTTGCTGATGTGTTCACCAAGGCGCTTCCGCCTTGTGACCATCAGCGCTTCTGCACTCTGCTAGGCCTTGTGCCTACTGGACCTCACTTACTTACCTCTTGACCTTGCTTGTACTGTGATCACTATATATATATCTACCTGCATGTTTACTGTTGCTAGGTTGTGATCACTGTATCTCTTGCTCTGTTATAAACTTGCATGTGAACTGGTCTTGTGACCACTAGCTTGTGCTCGGAATTTGTGTGGTATCCTTGAGATCCACCCTGAGCTTGTTTTTGCTTTGCTTTGCCTTGACTGGTCTTGTGACCCCTAGGTCTCCCCCACTTTGCCTATGGGGGTGTGTCAAACATTATATATGTTGTGTTTGTGTAGGCTGTAGTGGGTTAGCCTATAGGGGGGTCACAACATTAGGGTTTCATATTTGTACTCACCATCCTTTCTAGTTCCTCATTCCTGCCTGTTCATTCTGACATAAAATAGCGTGCAGATCGATCCATTGTGTATCGGCCATAGATATTGTTAAAAAAAATGTTGGCGGACCTAACTGACGTATCATTGCAAACAAATCTTTTCTACAATTTTCTAGGTACTCTGGCGACATGCGAAGGCTTTTGAACTCGTTGAACAACGTATCATTTTTTTGTAATAATTTACGTGTATCAATATTCAGCATATCCTTCGCCGAATATTGACCAACATGCTCGATCATTTCTCGTCGCACACGTGTGCCTACTACGTTGTCCATCTGAATTAATTCTAGCTTAAACATTTTGAAGAAAATGTTTTGCGGACATGAAGAAAAACGCGCATCTTTATGGAGGAGTTCCCACTTTGCGATATCTCTATATTTTAAAGATGTTAAATCGATATTTGGCAATCGAACTTCTCCGCAAAATAGGGTAGGAAATGCTAACTCCTCAACATGTTTGTCCATTAGAATCAGCAACGGTCGCGATCTTTCTCCAGGCGCCATTTCGACAACAAACTGCTCCAAATTTTGATATAATGGCTCATTGCATACAATAGTATCCAAAATTCCAACGTTCAAATCAGCTTCATCTATATCGACTTCCACTTCCTCCTCGTCCAATTCAGTCGTATCTTCGTTCGTTTGATCACAATTGCTACGTGCTAAAAACTGATTATGAAGCTCAATATCATTAATTTCTTGTTGTAACTCGGACATTCTTTCGTTATCTAGTCTAATTCCAAATTGTTTAAACAAATATTTTTTCTCCAAAAACGATAGAGCTCGCAATATCTTGGCAGGCCTCACGTTGTCGTCATACACGTTATGTGCATTCTGTAATTTGCGTTTAAAACGCACACGGACAGTATGAGCTTCTTGTGGCAGACGAGGCAATGCAGTTACCATGTCAATAACTTTGACTGGAACATTCACTACTCCGCCGCGTATCTTGTACTGTTTTCCAACGTGCGTTTGCGTAATGCTCGAAAACACAACACGCGGTGAAATTAAACGTTCTTCCAAGTCTGTCAATCCCGTAAGATCATGAGGTCGTGTCGGTAGCAATGCTCCCCCTTTCCGAGAAAGAGTTGGCGTTTCTTTGCCCATGATTGCTATTTTGCAACTATTACACACGTTTGTAATCGTAGATGCGCCGTCTTTTACTTTGAACAATTGGCGTTTGAACAATAGCTGATCACAACTTTTGCACGCATGTATAGGTCCTTCTTTGGATACATCTTCAAATCGGGACAGAGCTTCTTCAACAGTTTTAGCTTGCTCGTTTGATGCATCGTATCGAACTTCCAGGTCATCAAACAAGTCATCTAATACCTCATTCCGAATAAGTTTGCCGTCCTCGTAAAACTCGTCGACATTGAATGGCAATGTTTTAGTGCATTTAGGACCGAACGCCAAATGCAAAAAATATTGTCTTGCACGTGCAGCCGATACTTCAGAATCCCATTTTTCGTATATGTAGTTACGTCCGTCCACAATTATACGAAAACCGAATTTCTCGCAACCTTCATAGACTCCGACGTATAACTTTGGAGTAGTAGTTTGTGGGTTTGTCCCACAATCGTTTATTTTGTAGATCTCGTCGAAAAACGGTATATCCACGAGTTTCCCGTTGTTGATGAGATAACGCCGATCAAACGGAAGCTTTTGACTTGTCTTGAGTCCTCGATACTTCAAAATATAGTATTGTCGTGCCCAGGCAGCATGCTGAATTGTTGGAAATCCGCGAACAGACTCTTTTTTATAATTTACTATTAATCGTACAGTGAAACGAGATCCGTCTCCGATGATGCCTACGAGACCTTCACTGTTTGGTGCAATGTTTGGGATTGAAAAGTAAATATCTCCATTCGAATCAATCCGCTCGTCAGACATGCGGAATCTTACTTTGTCGTCTTGCTTTTGATCTTCAGGCATCGTCCTTGTTCCATTGTGTGGAACAGCATCAGATGAAGTCTGCGCACGCCGCGTGCGCGGCAAAGCCGACCCAACGCGTGCACCAGAAATCCTAGACTGTTCTTCATCTTCGTGTGCTTCGTGCATACGGTCAGGTTGCCCAGTGGTTGTTTGCCCAATTGACAGCTCAACATCTTCTTGCTCTCTGTCAATACGAGTTGAATGCACACTGTATGCTCACGCAGTAGTTACTAATCCCACTCGTTCGTCAAGATTGCTCGACTGATCCACAGCTTCCTCATTGCAAAAAGATTCTACACTGTTTTCTTGCTCAAACGAGACGTTGCCGAATGACGCATGCTCATGCTGCATGCAGTACGTTACTGGTTCAACCCGTCCCTCTGGTACGCTTGCCACATCAGAAGCAAAATACGAGCTACCCCAAATCTCACCCTCATTACACTCTTCAAGAAAAGTGTAATGGTTATTGGATAACAACAAATGAATTTGGTTATCCTTAGATAGAAATTCTAACCCTTCGTATTGCACCCATTCGCGAGAATTAAGCCATACCACAACAGTTTTGTTCATTAACTCGCAGAATGTGTCAGAAATAACGGACTGGAATGGCTGTACTAACAGAAGGCTGGATACAAATAGGAAACCCTAATCCAGTGTACCCCCTAAGGCGTAACCCACTACAGCCTACAACCATATAAACATATAATGTTTGACACACCCCCATAGGCGAAGTGGGGAGACCTGGGGGTCACACGACCAGTCAGGGCAAAGCAAGGCAAAGCAAGCTCAGGGTGGATCTCGAGGATTCCACACAAATTCCGAGCACAAGCTAGTGGTCACAAGACCAGTTCACATGCAGGTTTATAACAGAGCAAGAGATACAGTGATCACAACCTAGCAAGAGTAAACATGCAGGTATATATATATAATGATCACAGTACAAGCAAAGTCAAGAGGTAAGCAAGTGAGGTCCAGTAGGCACAAGGCCTAGTAGAGTGCAGAAGCGCTGATGGTCACGAGGCTGAAGCGCCTTGGTGAACACATCAGCAGTGTTGGCCTCAGTGGCCACGTAGCGAATACAAAGCTGACCGCGCTGCTGCAGCTCACGAGCAAGGAAGTACCGCAGGGCGATGTGCTTCGTTCTGTGCTCCAGTCTGTGCTCCTCACACAAGGCAATGGCGGCCTTGTTGTCAACGTACAGCACTGGAGGAGAACGAGGCTGCTCTCCCAAGTCAGTCAGCAGGTAGGTCAGCCAGCGTAGCTCCTGGGCAGCCATGGCTGTAGCGTAGATCTCAGCCTCGCAACTGGAGCCGAGAACAGAAGAAGAGCGTGTAGAGCGCCAAGAAACTGAGCCAGAGCCAAGGCTGAAGGTGTAACCCTGAGACGACCGCTGAGTGGCCTGGTCGTCTGCCCAAGAAGCGTCTGAGTGCCCTGTGAGAACAACTCGGTCTCGCCCTCCAAGCACAAGCCCCATGCCCGACGTACTGCACAAGTAGCGCAACACCCTCTTAGCAGCATCCATGTGCTCCTTCCTGTGACGGCCAGGAGCGACATAGCGTGCAAGGATGCTAAGAGGGTATGCAAGGTCAGGTTGAGTGCAGGTCATCAGGTACATGAGGCAGCCCACAAGCTCTGGATACGGGCCACTCGGCTCTACGGACTCATCCGAAGGCAGAGCTGAGAGCGAGTGACCGGTAGGCAGAGGAGTGGACTGAGGCGAGGAGTACGTGAAGCGGAAGCGCTGGAGAACCTGCTGCACCATGTGTGACTGAGTCAGGGTGATGGTGCGCCGTGCTCTGTCCCGGGTGATCCGCAAGCCAAGATAGCTTGTCAGCTCACCCAGGTCTGTGCACGTGTGTCTCCTCTGCAGCTCCGACTTCACGTAGGCGAGTCCTGCAGTGTCAGCAGTGGCAAAGACCAAGTCGTCGACGTACACGAGGATGTAGAAAGGCGGCAGTGAAGTGTCGGTGCGCAGGAACAGCGACGGGTCAGCTGTAGAAGGCGCGAACCCAAGAGCCGCAAGTGTAGTCCTCAGTGTGTCGTGCCACTCACGCGGAGCCTGGCGGAGACCGTAGACCGGCCGCTGAAGCCTCCACTGGGTACCAGGAGGAAACGACCCAGTGAAGCCAGGTGGGCGGCGCAGCCAGATCTCCTCGTGCAGGCTGCCCTGCAAGAAAGCAGTGCTGAAGTCAAGTGAGTGAAGCTCGTAGTCGCGGTGAGCGGCTATGTGCAGCAGCACCCGAAGAGTAGTCATCTTCGGGGTGGGGGAGAAGTTCTGGAAGAAGTCAACTCCCTCTCGCTGACTGAAGCCTCGAGCCACGTAACGCGCCTTGAAGACAGGCGAAGAACCCGGCGGCCGCTTCACCCTGAAAATCCACATGCCACTGACGATGTTCGCCCCAGGTGGGGGAACCTCGTCGACGTAGGTGCGTGTGGACTTCCAGGAAGCCATCTCGGCGTCCATGGCTGTCTGCCACTGAGAGGAGTAGGGACCCGCCATCGCCTCAGCGTAAGTGCGCGGGGTCGGGATGTCTGGTGCATCCGGGTCTCCCTCAGGGGCAACTAGCAAGGACACGAGACGGGGCAAAGCAGCAGCAAGACACTGGAACTCCTCGTGTCTGTCCTCAAGGACGTCCGTGCCAAGAGCACACTCACCCCCGACGGACGGAGGACAGACAGCCTCAGACTCAGACTCAGCAACAAGGCTAGCAGCGTAGTCTAGACGACAGGCAGCAGCAAAGTTAACCAACTCAGCGACCAGAGCAGACGCAGCCGAGGACTCAAAGGTAGGGTCAGTGACAACAGTAGCAAGGAGACGCGTGACAGTAGGGTGCTCAGCACGATACCGGTCAGACTCAGGGTCCGGAACGTCAGGCAAAGAGGACGCAGGAGGAGACGGTAGAGGGACACGCTGAGGAGCAGTAGAGTCATGTAGTGAGTGCCTGGGACAGGAGGAGGACGCTCACGACGGACACGACTACCAGTGCGAGCAGGACGAACAGGCGACGCAGGACGAGACTCAGGCTCACGACGCTCCGTAAGACCTCCTGTGGGACCAGTGTAAGGAGAGGGAGCAGGGAGAGGCGAGGTAGGCGGTAACTGTGACTGTGGCTGGACAGGCGGAGGACACTCTACGGAGGGAGGAGGACAAGGAGGAGGAGCCTGCCCAAGAACCTGCTGAAGGAGCGGTACGAAGTACGGTCGCGGCCGCGCAGCGTCTCCAGAAGCAGAGGAGACTCCAGCGGCCGGGTCCACAGCACCAGCAGCAGCTCCACCGGCCGGGTCCTCAGCACAAGTAGTAGCTCCAACGCCCGGGTCCTCAGCAGCAGCAGCAGCGCCACCGCTCGGGTCCTCAGCTCCAGCAGCAGCTCCACCGTCCGAGTCCTCAGCACCAGCAGCAGCTCCACCGTCCGGGTCCTCAGCACCAGCAGCAGCGCCACCGCCCGGGTCCTCAGCTCCAGCAGCAGCTCCAACGTCCGAGTCCTCAGCACCAGCAGCAGCTCCACCAGGCGGGTCCGCAGCACCAGCAGCAGCTCCACCAGGCGGGTCCGCAGCACCAGCAGCAGCTCCAACGTCCGGGTCCTCAGCACCAGCAGCAGCGCCACCCCCAGGGTCCGCAGCACCAGGAGCACCACTCCGAAGACTGCAGCGCCGTGTGTACCACTCGCGGATCTGCTGAATGGGGGGGAGCTCCTGGGTAGGAGGGGAAGTACCGGGACGAGCTCCAGTAGCACCTCTCCGGAGGCGGCAGTACTCGAGGTACCTCTCCTGCAGCTGCTGGGAGGAGAGGGCTCCTCCAGGTGTAGCACGCTCAGGCTCAGCACCCCCAGGCTCAGCACCCCCAGACTCAGCACCCCCAGGCTCAGCACCTCCAGGCTCCGCACCTCCAGGCTCCGCACCTCCTGGCTCAGCACCCCCAGGCTCCGCACCCCCAGACTCAGCACTCCCAGGCTCAGCACCCCCAGACGCAGCACCCCCAGGCTCAGCACCCCCAGACGCAGCACCCCCAGGCTCAGCACCCCTAGCAGGACGAGAGTCAACAGCTACCTCGACAGGCTCACCCGGGTCTACCTGGGACACACCTGAGGGAGCGGCACCCTGAGGGGGGAGGGGGTCTGGTACCTCAGCACCTGGAGCGAGGAAGAGAGGCGGGGGGGGGAGCGGGGCAGTGCGGTAGGGGAAGAGGCGGTAGTAGGGGACGGACTCGTCAAAAGTGACGTCCTGAGAGGCCAGGACACGACGCGAGGTGGGGTGGTAGAACTGCCAGCCAGGGGCGTCCGGGACAAAGCCAAGGAAGACGCAGGGGACAGCGCGACGGGAGAGCTTGTCCGCGGACGTGTCGCGGACAAAAGCTCGAGATCCCCAGACCCGAAAACGCGACGCATCGCCAGCCTCTCCCGTCCAACGCAGTGTCGGAGAAGTCTCGGGCAAGGAGACACGGGGCCAGAGGTTGAGCTGATGCGCAGCGTATCGGACTGCAAACGGCCACAAAAAATGGGGGGCAGCCGCATGGCTCAAGGAGGTACGAGCGACCTCCATGACCAGACCAATGCGGCGCTCAGCAACCCCATTCTGCTGTGGAGAGGCCGGAAGCGTGTACGACTGCTCAATGCCCTCCTGCTGACAGAAGGCCTCCAATAGGCCAGAGGAAAACTCCCCACCTCTGTCAGAGTGCAGACGCAGGACAGGGAAGTCGGAGCGGAAACGCTCACGGAGCTGGAGACGAGATCTGCGGATCCAAGGGATCAAGACATCAGGGACGTCACCCTTGGCGCGCAAGGGGAAGACCGTGGTGTAGCGCGAGAAGTCGTCAACAACAATCAGGAAGTACCTCTCCTGACCCTGACCACGGACGCGGGCTGGGCCCCACACATCCATGTGGAGCGTCTGCAAGGGAGCAGTCGTCGGGGGAAAGGAGGAGGAGTGAGGAGCGGCGCGCTGCTGCCCCTCGACACAGGGAATACAGGGAGGAGCAGGCGAGTCGGGAAGGGGAGGGAGCACCCTAGGAAGACCAGCAACAAGGTCCCGTTTGTGCATGGCCCGAAGGCGCTGCACAGACGGGTGACCAAGGCGGTGGTGCCAAAGGACAGTCTCATGCGCCAGAGAGCGACACGAGCAAGGGGCGGACAGCTGACCTGACGCAGACGCAGATGCGGACGCAGCTACCTGAGGGGACTCAGTGGTCAGTGTGTAAAGGTCCGACCCCGGCTCCCGAGTGAAGGTAGCCAGGTGGCGACCCGTCCGAGCACACGTGCAGTGTGTCACGCGCTCGTAGGCGGGGGTGAACTGGTGAACACCCCCGTCCTGGAGCGCACTACCTGCCACCAAGTTCATAGAGAACGAGGGGAGGTAGAGACCTGACAGCGTGCCGGACGGGACCGCCGGACAAGGAAGGACAGTGGAGGAGGTCGCAATGACCGGACCCCCAGAGGGGTCAGCAAGGGAGACAGCAACTGGCCGAGCGAGTGGCTCAAGGACAGTGCGGTCACGAAAGAAGGAGCGAGAAGCACCTGAGTCCAGTGTGAAGGTGTGCAGTGCTGCAGTCGACTCAGTACCAGGGGACACGGACGCACGAGCACCTAGGGCTGCAGACTCACCAGGACCTGTGGGAGCAGACGCACTAGCACCTAGAGCGGCAGCCGGACTGGCCTGAATGCCCGGGTCGGGCGGAACACGTAAGTACTGAGCACCCTCTCCACTAATAGACATCGCATACATGGCAGTAAGAATAGCATCAAAGTCTAAAGCCCAAATATCAACACCCCTCTTTTCCAGATCAGCCCAGCGCGGCAGCTCAGTGGCAGCAGGAAACTGAGTGCGCCACGCGTCGTTAAGGCGCGCGAAGCAGCGCTGCGTGGGGTGTGGCCTCCCACACTGCTGGCCGCTGCGGTCACCTGTGCGAATGACGTACGTGCAGGTAACGCTACGCTGCGCATACCACTCACGGGCGGCCTGAAGCGTCGGGGCGGGCTGCTGACTCTGCCCTCCGCCAGTGCCTCCACGACCACCACCCCCACCGCCGCCGCCCCGGCCACCTCCACCCCTGCCGCCGCCACGACCACCTCCGCCTCCGCTGCCGCCTCCACCACCACTCCCACCGCTGCTGTCTCCTCCCCCACTGCCGCCACTAGTCTCCCCAGCCGCGCCTCCACTCCCACCGCCTCCACCCCCACCTCCTCCGCCGCCACCCCCACCCCTGCCCCCCTTGTTCCTGCGGCGCCCGCTCGAAGCAGACGCGGTCCCGACCTTCTCAGCACCAAGAAGGTCGACAGCAGCAGCAGAGGCGACAGAGGGGAGGAGGGGGGAAGGGGAACACCCCTCAAAGAACGGGGTGCGGGGGTCGCCACGAGAGGTGCCTACAGCGACGATGCTCGCCTCAGCTGCAAGCAGTTCCTTCTCGAGGAGGGCAACAGTGAGCTCAGTGGGGGAGCGAGAGAGGAAGTGGTCCCTGACTGCGCGCAGAGAGTCAGGGAGGCGGGTGACGATGTGGTAGAGAGTGATCCAGAGCGGGGGGGGGTTGCTAGTGAGAAACTCGGCAGGCATAGCAGCGCGAAAGCGGGCCTCACTAGTCTTAAGGTGGGTGATGAGGTCTGCGACAGTGTGAAAGGAGGCCAGGTCGGGGAACAGGTAGGGGAGAGTGAGGCGGCCTAGCGTGGCAGAAGCGGGTGAGGAGTAGCGGGCAACTACAGCGGTGTAGAGGTCCTTAGCAGTCTTGCACTGGCCGAAGTGCTCGCGCTCGTCTAGCGGCAGGGAGTTGCGAATAGCAAAGCGAGCGTGTGCATCACGGGTCTGCCACTGGGAACGCAGAGTGCTGTCAGCAGACGAGTCAGGGGCAGTGGCATGGCCTAGGGCGTGGTCGTACAGTGAGATATCTTCCTTGGCAGTGAGCTGTAGGAACAGGTGCAGGTCATCTAGCCAGGTTTCGAACTTCACTGGGCGGCCCTCGGCATCGAAAGCTAGAACTGTCGGACTAGCCATAGTGACAGTAGCAGTAGTAGTAGTGGCAGTAGTAACAGTAGTAGTAGGAAGCGTGGCAGCAGGAGCTGCAACGGCGCACTGGTGGCAGCTGCAGTGGTAGCAGTGTGCGCAGTAGGTAGAAAATAAACAGCAGTGAGATCGAGTGCCTCGCGGGCAGCGGCTGCAGAAGCGCACGGGCGGCAGCGGCGCACGGGGAACGGCGGTGCACGGGCAGCGGCAGCGCACGGGCAGCGGCAGCGTAGGAGCAGCGACGGCGCACGGGCAGCGGCGGCGCACAGGCAGCGGCGGCGCTCGGGAGGCAGCAGTGCGCAAGCAGCAGCGGAAGCAGCGGCGTACGAGCGGCTGCGGGCAGCGGGGCGTGCGCGAGCAGGCGACGGGCTTATACGCACGGGCAGCAGCGCCGACAGCGCACGGGCGGCTGCAGCAGCGAGCGGTGCGCAAGCAGCAGCGGCAGCAGCGCACGGGTGGCAGCGGCGTCGGTGCACGGGCGGCAGCGGCGTCGGCGGACGGGCGGCTGCGGGCAACGGGCGTGCGGCAGCTGCGGCGGCGAGCTGCGGGCCTGCGTGGCCATGGCGGGGTGTGCGCGAGCGGGCGACGGGCGGCTGCAGCAGCGGGCGCGTCAGCGAGGCGCACAGGCAGCGCGCGGGCAGCGTGCGGGGCCGCGCGTAAAGAAAAACAGCCGCGCGCGTGCGGCTAGCGGGGCGCGCGCAGCGAAATCGACCGCGCGCGGGCGGCTAGCGGGATACGCGCGCTAAAAAAAAAAGTCAAGTCGTGCGCGGGCGGCTGGCGGGATGCGCGCGCGCGGTAGGTAGGAGGCGCACGAGGGCGCGTAGGCGCACGAGGCGCACGGTAGGTAGGTAGGTATGTAGGTAACGGTGGGCCCTAAGAACGGTCCTAGCGAAGGACCTGCTCTGAAACCATGTCAGAAATAACGGACTGGAATGGCTGTACTAACAGAAGGCTGGATACAAATAGGAAACCCTAATCCAGTGTACCCCCTAAGGCGTAACCCACTACAGCCTACAACCATATAAACATATAATGTTTGACAGAATGCTCTAATTTCGCACGTTGAACCCCAAACTGACTGTTCTTTGACATATTGAACATACTCATCTACCGTCGTTAACGACACTTCGTGACACATTGCAACCAGCTCCTGATATCGCGGCCAGTTAGCACAAACATCCTCAACAATCCTCACCTTTAATGGGTCCCAATAATTATCGTCATTCCATGTTGCGAGTGAAAGGCATCTATATAAACACGCCCCATCGCCACGCACCATTCGCCTGCGAAACACATACCTTCGCCTTAACTCACCGTCAAGCGAAGGCCCCGTGAAAAGCTGTGATGAAGAGGGCTCCATAGCTAGGCGAAGACAACCGTCCGCTAATATATCTCCCCCGTTTACCTGAGCACACACAGTTTCATATTATCGGATAACAAATAATCAACAATTGATAAGATAAACGGAGACAAGTTGGAAATTCAAATGCATTGTACAGTAGTATGATAAAATGAACCTAAAAAGAAATTTACAAAATGTATTTGGCAAATGATAGTGAAATTTGCCTATTAGCACACGTAACATAATATGCTCGAATGAATCAAATATATCAACATATCTAAGACAATGGAATAGTACAATGGGAAGAAAAAAAAACATTTCTAATTTACCCGTCAAATGAAATTGCTTACTATGTTCACTTCGGCGCTCTTTGCAATGCTCGAGTAGAACAACGATATCGCTGATGGTTCTGCAAGAAAATGAGCATGAGAAAAAGAAACATATTCAACACAATATTATCCTTCTTTGTTGTTACATATGTAAAAATTTCAATCTATACTATAGCATAACCACAACCATCATCCAACTTCGTACTTTGGTCCTCAAAATTGTCTGGTCAATTAGCAGTTTCATATTCACCAAAAACAAAAGAACAGTTCAGATCATGACATCTTAAATAATATGAAAACTCTTGGAATAAAAAAATAATCAGAATTACAGAAGAACGCATCACATATGCTCAAAACTCTCCAAATCTTGTGTTACAAAATCACATACTTGAATCGCAGACAGTGGCTCAAAATCGGCTACTCAATGAATAGAGAACCAGAAATTGTCAAAAGATCTGAAAAAACAGCATCAAACAAGCAATAAAAATACACATTAGTTGTACCTTTAAAAACTAAACAAACATGCCACAAAATTTTCATTACATAGCTATACTTGCAAATTATAGTTATAACCACACTCTGGAGTTTGATAACACAATGAACCACAGCTTTGATGGATTTGTAAAAAAAAAACATGAACATATTATAATATAGTTTTTAAATTGTGAGTGTGAGGTAACAAAACTTGACATGAATATAAGTTAGGTACCTCCAGATAATGAGAAATCTTAGTTGGCTCAAATGACAGAGGGTAATGAAAGCTTGGAGTTGTCCCTGAAAAAAAAAAATCGAATGAATAAACAGGGGATGATCAATGCATACAAAGGAAATAGAAGGTATCCTATATGAGAGAACCGTGTAACAAAGTAAAGAGCACACAAAGATACCAAGATGTGCGTTGTTTTATTTTTTTAACATGCTTGACAAAAAAATGCTATGAAAATGCCAGAAACGGTTATACCTGAAGATGTTGAAAATCTCAGCTCTGTTTTCTCGTAGTACAGATACTGAAAGCCTAACAGGGTGGTCCCTAGAAAAAAAAAAAAAAACAGAACAGTCAAACATCCAACCCATATAAGAACGTAGACAATGGGTGAGAACGAATGAGACAGTTGAGCAAACATCAAGAATGAAGTTAAGATATTGCTAAAAAATCAAGGAAAGTATTGGAAAAAAATAAAGGATAAACATCCAAAGCAGGAGAAAGTTCCTCTAAAGTTGCATACCCTGAATAGAAGGAGAACGTAGCCTGAGAAAGAAGCAATGAGAGAGTGCTAGAAAATCTGTGATTGACTTACTAAGGAAGTAGTGGTAAGAATGAAAGCGATGATTCAACCTTGGAGTAGGAAGAATCAATGTGAAAGGAGAGAATGACAATATGCTAGGTCTAGGAAGAGAGCAAAGCCTTCCCCTTCATTCCACAGATTTCATGAGATGCTATGCCATGATGAGATAGGTTGATGATGGTCCTAAGAACAAATTGAACAATAAACAAAAGCAGCAGGTGGCAGCATTAAAGGTGGCAGCATGAAAGGTGGCAGCATTAAATGTGGCAGCATGAAAGGTGGCAGCATTAAAGGTTACAGTAAATTTGACCTCACATTTTACAGTTACAACTGTAAAAAACGACTTCCGTGAGAAGCAGCGAGATCTGTCACGTGAAGAGAATCCAATTTCATTTTGGGGGAATCGGATTTCCCAATGTTGCCTAGTGGGCATTGCCACACCACCCCAAATCTCGCGCGTGGCAAGCCCCTGACACTGCTGGCATCGGCAGCAGCGCACAAAGCACGAAGCGAGCGAAATTTTCGCGCAGTACACTACGTTTCCGATATTGGAACAACAAACCAGTAATAAAAAAGTTTTGTTTCTACAATAGAAACGAAAACCGAGCCATTAGAGAATATATTTTTTTTAAGTCTTACAAAAAGTCAAAAACAAAAACAAAACCCTAAACCCTCAACGCATTAAATACAAACGAAGAGTTAGAACATAACAGTAAATGTAATCGACGACGCATAATATTATAAAAAACAAAATCATAGTAATGTTTTATTTCGTTATTGTGCACAGAAGTGACATACGTAAATAAAAATTTTATAACTGGATTGGATAGTACAATATAGCTTGAAAGAAAAAGAACTGAAATTAAACGTGCAACTTCAAACAATAATTTAACATTCACAAACAAGCTGGAATTTCACCTACGTCAGCAGCGCCGTTCGGACTTTCGTGCTGGTTTCTGACGACGCTGCTGACTGTCAGAAATACTAGGAGTGGGGCCTAGGCTTAGTAGCCTAGGCCCACACTAAGAGGTAGTAGGATGTGCCCTAGGACTAGGGTTTTGGGTATGCGAAGGAGAATGGTGAGAATGAGATGGTTGAACTAGCAAGAGTTGGGATACAAGTAGGAAACCCTAAAGGGTTGTACTCACTGTTGAGTACCCCACTGCAGGCTAGACAAGTAACATTCTGACACACCCCCATAGCCAAAGTGGGGTGCAATCAGCAGAGCAAGCAAAGTAGAACAAGCTCAGGGTGGATCACAATGTCACCACACATTCTGAGCACAAGTTCAAGAAGCAACAGTTTAAAGTTCACAACTATGAGCAAAGCTAGTGGTAGTCACAACGGGCAAGTGAGGAGGAGGAGAGACTGTGAGGGGAGAGAAGATAGGAGACGTCGTTTGGAGCTGCAGTCACACGGGCAACAGGAGCGGCTGACACATGGCGGCTGACTCAGATAACTGGTGCAGCACAAGCTCTCAGTGGCTACCGAGGTAAGCACCCCGGAATACAGGAGTAACAGGCTCTGCAGCTGCGGCAGGAGCATCGGACCCACGGGCGACTGGTGTAGCACTCACTCTGCGCTACCGAGACAGAGCCCCGGACTTCAGGTGCTGCAGACGACAAGACGGCAGCCTCGGCTCAACCTCCCCCAACTGTCCCACACACCCCCCACACACCCACTGCTTCACCCCTAGCTCCACTCCCCCTTCACTCCTGAAACCCTAAACCCTCGGCTCCCACACATCCACCCCCCTCAGCGGCAGCTGCAGCAGTGGGAGACGAGGAAGGAGGAGGAGGAGGAAAGGGGCGACGCAAACGGAGCACCCCCACACCCGCCACCCCCACACACCCCTTGTGGTGGGGGGGGGGGGGGGGGGGGGCAGAGCAGAACAGTGCGCACGAGGGCGCAGACAGTAGCAGAGCGCACGAGGGCGCGGGCACGAGGCACGAGGCACACGGCACGAGGCACAGGCACAGGCACAGGCAGAGGCACAGGCACAGGCACAGGCAGGTAGGTAGGTAGGCACGAGGCTCGAGGCACAAGGCACGAGCAGGCACAGGCACAGGCACAGGCAGAGGCACAGGCACAGGCACAG
This sequence comes from Closterium sp. Yama58-4, assembly GCA_947470075.1. Classification (NCBI taxonomy): domain Eukaryota; kingdom Viridiplantae; phylum Streptophyta; class Zygnematophyceae; order Desmidiales; family Closteriaceae; genus Closterium; species Closterium sp. Yama58-4. The sequence continues at coordinate 811,479 of CANIUD010000696.1, forward strand.
GCACAGGTAGGTAGGTAGTAGGCTCGAGGCACAAGGCACGAGCAGGCACAGGCACAGGCACAGGCAGGTAGGTAGTAGGCTCGAGGCACAAGGCACGAGCAGGCACAGGCACAGGCACAGGCAGAGGCACAGGCACAGGCACAGGCAGGTAGGTAGTAGGCTCGAGGCACAAGGCACGAGCAGGCACAGGCACAGGCAGCATCGGGCAGCAGCAGAGCGTACCGGGTCCAGGGGCGGCTTCGGAGGTCCAGGGGCGGCTGCTGCAGGGGCGGCTGCTCCAGGGGCGGCTGCTGCAGTTGCTGGCGGCTCCAGGGGCTGCTGCAGCAGTTGCGGGCGGCTCCAGGGGCTGCTGCTGCAGGTGCTGGCGGCTCCAGGGGCTGCTGCTGCAGGTGCTGGCGGCTCCAGAGGCTGCTGCTGCAGTTGCTGGCGGCTCCAGGGGCTGCTGCTGCAGGTGCTGGCGGCTCCAGAGGCTGCTGCTGCAGTGGCTGGCGGCTTCAGAGGCTGCTGCTGCAGTTGCTGGCGGCTCCAGGGGCTGCTGCAGCAGTTGCGGGCGGCTCCAGGGGCTGCTGCTGCAGGTGCTGGCGGCTCCAGGGGCTGCTGCTGCAGTTGCGGGCGGCTCCAGGGGCTGCTGCTGCAGTGGCGGGCGGCTCCAGGGGCTGCTGCTGCAGTGGCGGGCGGCTCGAGGTGCGCCCTGGCCTGGCGCAGTCCGTACGGGCCGCGCGCGGGCCTGGCGCAGCCCGTACGGGCCGCGCGCGGGCCTGGCGCAGCCCGTACGGGCCGCGCGCGGGCCTGGCGCAGCCCGTACGGGCCGCGCGCAGGCTGGACGGGCCGCGCGCGGGCCCTACGGAGGTCGCACGGGCCACGACGGGCGACGGGGGGCGACGCGCGGGTCCCCGTCGCCCGTCGCAGCTCCTCCCGGGGGCGACTCGCGGAGTGACGGGGCAGAAAGCCGCCGCGCGCCTCGGGGCGCACGGCGGGCAGAAAACCGCCGCGCGCCTCGGGGCGCACGGCGGGCAGAAAACCGCCGTACGCCCCGAGCGCGCGGCGGGATGAAAAATTAGGGTTTCGCCGCCGCGCACCACGGGGCGCGCGGCGGACGGTACGGCAGCGGAAGCAGGTGGTGGGCCCATGGAGGTAAGCGGCAGGAACGTACTCGCTCTAGATACCATGTCAGAATCACTAGGAGTGGGGCCTAGGCTTAGTAGCCTAGGCCCACACTAAGAGGTAGTAGGATGTGCCCTAGGACTAGGGTTTTGGGTATGCGAAGGAGAATGGTGAGAATGAGATGGTTGAACTAGCAAGAGTTGGGATACAAGTAGGAAACCCTAAAGGGTTGTACTCACTGTTGAGTACCCCACTGCAGGCTAGACAAGTAACATTCTGACACTGACGTCAGCTCGATCTCACGCGCGTGATAAATTTCGACGTCAGCTGCGCTGTTCGAAACTTCGAACAAATTTCTGACAACGATGCTGACGTCATTCAAAAAGTTCGCGCTAAAAAATGCTGACGTCAGTAACTCGGTTAAAATATATTATTTGTCGCTTTGGATACATGAACAAACATATGTGAACTGTAAACATAGAAAACAAAACTACAATTACTCGTGTAAACTTTTGTACTAATGTAAACACACCATCATCAATATGTTTTGCCTATCGTCTAACATATAAAACATCTGAATTTAAATTCACTTTAAAACATAGAAATCGCACAAATCGTTATAATCCAAACACGACGGAGTAGTCAAAGTTCTAGCGCATGTTACAAATGTTGCTTCGCAACCCTAAGACGATTTCGTCGCCTCTTGTTTTTTATTTTGTGCACTACAACCAAGGCGACTATCAACCTAGCACATGGGTCTACAGAAAATAAGCAACACCTCAATACCATGAACTCACATCATATACTGTATACACCTTGTGCCAAGTCTCGTTGGTTGCCAATGTGCAGCATGCAGACACTTGTACAGTAACTACCTTCCGTTTCAACTACCGGATACTACCCCTAAGTGTCCTGCCTAAGCACCGGAGCAGTATTCTACCTACTTCCCACCAGTTTACGGCTGCTGCTGCTGCTGCCGCTGCTGCAGCTGTGCCATGTGTCTCTCTTGCTGCACTGCAATCCCACCTGGCTGCAAGCTCTCCCTCTCTTGAAGCACTAACGCACCACCCTGCCCGCCCCCACCGCCCTCCAGAGTCGTCTCCACCTGCAGCACGGCCCATCCCCTTGTGCTCGCCGCACCCGTGTCTGAGAACCGCCTTGCAGCCCCCGCCCGCCACGGCCTCGCACGCACGCGCCCTGCCTCCCTCTCCCCCACGTCCCTCGCCCCGGCCTCCCTCTCCCTCGTCCCACCCATAGACTTGGACCTCCCCAGCACCACGCCCGCCCCTGCGCCTGCTCGCCTGCCTGCGCCCCACTCACGGCCCCCCTGAGCCCTGGAGGCCCCTGCTGCTGCCGTGGCAGCAGCTGATGAAGCAGCTGCAGCGGGCCCAGCACCTGCATTGGCGACTGCCATGGGAGGAAAGGCATGTGGAGCAGCAGCTGGCAAGAGATCCCCCCCACGGCGCTGCAAGTGGGCAGGCGATGCAGAGTGGCCTGTGGGCCAGGGAGGCAGGCCGGCACGGGAAGCGGCACCTGAAGCAGCACTTGTAACACCATCAGGTGCCGAGGGAACGCGGTGCAGATGGAGTGGGGGGCGAGGACGGCCGGCAGTGTGCTGCGAGGAATGCGACCGGCCTGCCAAAGCACCAGCTGCTGCTGCCGGTGGTGCTGTCCCGCCTGCTAGTCCAGCAGCCCCCTCTTGCAGGGCGGTGTAGTGCTGCACCCAAACCCCAAGAGCACCGTGCCCCATAGGTTCATTGTGACGGGGTACTATGCCGTAATTGCCGTGAGCGTCGAGAATGGTGTGGTTGGCATGGTTGCCGTGAGTGCCATAGTAGGAGGCAGAGGGCAGCACGTGGGGCAGGCTGGCGGCGTCAAGGAACACGTTGAGCTCGCCGCCCGGAGGCACGGCAGCAGCGGAGAGCGAGAGGTGGTGGGGGAGCGGCTGTGCGCTGTCGCCCTCGCCCATGTCGTCGTCGTCCGTGCCGCCCTCTGATAGGCTGAACGACTCGTCACTCGCCACTGAGCCCTCCTGCCACACAATGGGTAGGAGTGGGGCCATCCGGCACAGAGCCAGGGGCATGATCAAGAGAACAGTCAGTGGGCTGTGCGCTGTCACCCTCGCCCATGCCGTCATCATCCGTGCCGCCCTCCAACAGGCTGAACGACTCGTCACTCGCCACCGAGCCCTCCTGGTGGCCAGTGCGTTTGCAAGGGGGACACGCGGGACATGCGGGACAGAGACAGGGGCATCAATGGTTTGGTCAGGGGCATCAATGGTACAGAGAGGGCAGGTCAGAGCTGAGACTCAGCACAGACTGTGGCACGTGGCATCCGAGTTCAAGAGTATGGCAAGTGGGGACACAGGTTACGTTCCCGATAGAGTTCAAAAAACAGCACATCAGGTTACAGTTGCCCTAGGGCATCCTCCTTGCATTGCATGTGTCCACCTCCTCTTGCACAACATACGCAGCACAATGCTTTCAGCCTCATTGCTTACCTCTCATCCCCTTATTTCTTCATCCCGTCACCTCTTCACCTCTTGAACCCGTCACCTCCTCATCCCCTCACCTCCTCATCCCGCCACCTCCTCATCCCCACCTCCTCATCCCCTCACCTCCTCATCCCCTCACCTCCTCATCCCCTCACCTCCTCATCCCCTCACCTCCTCATCCCCTCACCTCCTCATCCCCCCACCTCCTCATCCCCTCACCTCCTCATCCCCACACCTCCTCATCCCCTCACCTCCTCATCCCCACACCTCCTCATCCCCTCACCTCCTCATCCCCTCACCACCTCATCCCCTCACCTCCTCATCCTCTCACCTCCTCATCCCTCCACCTCCTCATCCCCTCACCTCCTCATCCCCATACCTCCTCATCCCCTCACCTCCTCATCCCCACACCTCCTCCTCCCCTCACCTCCTCATCCCCACACCTCCTCCTCCCCTCACCTCCTCATCCCCTCACCCTCCTCCCCTCACCTCCTTATCCCCTCACCTCCTCCTCCCCTCACCTCTTCCTCCCCACACCTCCTCATCCCCTCACCTCCTCCTCCCCTCACCTCCTCCTCCCCTCACCTCCTCCTCCCCTCACCTCCTCCTCCACTCACCTCCTCCTCCCCTCACCTCCTCCTCCCCTCACCTCCTCCTCCCCTCACCTCCTCATCCCCTCACCTCCTCATCCCCTCACCTCCTCATCCCCTCACCTCCTCATCCCCTCACCTCCTCCTCCCCACACCTCCTCCTCCCCCTCACCTCCTCCTCCCCTCACCTCCTCCTCCCCTCACCTCCTCCTCCCCTCACCTCCTCCTCCCCTCACCTCCTCCTCCCCACACCCCCTCCTCCCCACACCTCCTCCTCCCCTCACCTCCTCCTCCCCTCACCTCCTCCTCCCTCACCTCCTCCTCCCCACACCTCCTCCTCCCCACACCTCCTCCCCCCCTCACCTCCTCCCCCCCTCACCTCCTCCCCCCCTCACCTCCCCCCCCTCACCTCCTCCCCCCTCACCTCCTCCTCCCCTCACCTCCTCCTCCCCTCACCTCCTCCTCCCCTCACCTCCTCCTCCCCTCACCTCCTCCTCCCCTCACCTCCTCCTCCCCTCACCTCCTCCTCCCCTCACCTCCTCCTCCCCTCACCTCCTCCTCCCCTCACCTCCTCCTCCCCTCACCTCCTCCTCCCCTCACCTCCTCCTCCCCTCACCTCCTCCTCCCCTCACCTCCTCCTCCCCTCACCTCCTCCTCCCCTCCCTCCTCCTCCCCTCACCTCCTCCTCCCCTCACCTCCTCCTCCCCTCACCTCCTCCTCCCCTCACCTCCTCCCCCCTCACCTCCTCCTCCCCTCACCTCCTCCTCCCCTCACCTCCTCCTCCCCTCACCTCCTCCTCCCCACACCTCCTCCTCCCCAACCTCCTCCTCCCCACACCTCCTCCTCCCCTCACCTCCTCCTCCCCTCACCTCCTCCTCCCCACCTCCTCCTCCCCTCACCTCCTCCTCCCCACCTCCTCCTCCCCTCACCTCCTCCTCCCCTCACCTCCTCCTCCCCTCACCTCCTCCTCCCCTCACCTCCTCCTCCCCTCACCTCCTCCTCCCCTCACCTCCTCCTCCCCTCACCTCCTCCTCCCCCCCTCACCTCCTCCTCCCCTCACCTCCTCCTCCCCTCACCTCCTCCTCCCCTCACCTCCTCCTCCCCTCACCTCCTCCTCCCCTCACCTCCTCCTCCCTCACCTCCTCCTCCCCTCACCTCCTCCTCCCCTCACCTCCTCCTCCCCCTCACCTCCTCCTCCCCTCACCTCCTCCTCCCCTCACCTCCTCCTCCCTCACCCCTCCTCCCCCTCACCCCCCCTCCCCTCACCCCTCCTCCCCTCACCACCCCTCCTCCCCTCACCCCCTCCTCCCCTCACCCCCTCCTCCCCTCACCTCCTCCTCCCCTCACTCCTCCTCCCCTCACCTCCTCCTCCCCTCACCTCCTCCCCCCTCACCTCCTCCTCCCCTCACCTCCTCCTCCCCTCACCTCCTCCTCCCCTCACCTCCTCCCTCCTCCTCCCCTCACCTCTCCCTCCCCTCACCTCCTCCTCCCCTCACCTCCTCCTCCCTCACCTCCTCCTCCCCTCACCTCCTCCTCCCCTCACCTCCTCACCTCCCCTCACCTCCTCATCCCCTCCCTCACCTCCTCATCCCCTCACCTCCTCATCCCCTCACCTCCTCATCCCCTCACCTCCTCATCCCCTCACCTCCTCCTCATCCCCTCACCTCCTCATCCCCTCACCTCCTCATCCCCTCACCTCCTCATCCCCTCACCTCCTCATCCCCTCACCTCCTCATCCCCTCACCTCCTCATCCCCTCACCTCCTCATCCCCTCACTCATCCCCTCACCTCCTCATCCCCTCACCTCCTCATCCCCTCACCTCCTCATCCCCTCACCTCCTCATCCCCTCACCTCCTCATCCCCTCACCTCCTCATCCCCTCACCTCCTCATCCCCTCACCTCCTCATCCCCTCACCTCCCCCTCACCTCCTCATCCCCTCACCTCCTCATCCCCTCACCTCCTCATCCCCTCACCTCCTCATCCCCTCACCTCCTCATCCCCTCACCTCCTCATCCCCTCACCTCCTCATCCCCTCACCTCCTCATCCCCTCACCTCCTCATCCCCTCACCTCCTCGTCCCCTCACCTCCTCGTCCCCTCACCTCCTCGTCCCCTCACCTCCTCATCCCCTCACCTCCTCGTCCCCTCACCTCCTCATCATGCTCGGAGCCTTCGGAGGAGAAAGCAGCGTTGGAGCTGACGTCAGCAGCATCCCGCATGTGCTCCTCGTCGTCATCGCTGTCCGACGCTGCCACGTGCTCTGATACCTGTGGCTCGACGGGAAGGGGGGGGAGGGGGCGGGCACATATGTAAAACACACTCAGACTCGGATGAACGTTGCCTGCTTGTCTACTCACGTGCTCCTCATCTGTCCCATCATCGCCAACACTGTCAGATGCCGCCATGCACTGTGATACCTGTGGCTTGTCACACCAGGGGTGGGGCACACTAGAGAAACACACTCGATGATTTTGCCTGCTTGTCCACTTACTTGCTCCTCGTCTGACTCATTACTGCCAGCACTGCCTGCACTGCCAGCACTGTCTGCACTGCCAGCACTGTCTCCTGTCGCCACAAGCTCCAAATCCTGTGGCTTGACCATAGCATGAAGATGAGCAGCACACACACAGACCGCATGCCTGCACACACACAGACCGCCTGCCTGCACACACACAGACCGCCTGCCTGCACACATGCAGTCGCCCCAGGGGTCTGGTCGTCCATTGGAGCAAAGAAATGAGCAGCTCCACGAGATGCAGCGAGGCAGAGACTCGAAAGACGCGTTCAACAATCATGCCACGCACCTGAACACCCCCTCCGTGCAGTAGGCACCCAGCAGCGTGGACAGAGGACGGAGGAGGTAGGAGAGAAAAGAGAGGAGGGATGAGGGACGAGAGAAGAGATAGGAAAGTGGAGAGAGGTTAGAGGAACGAGGAGAATGCATAGAGCACAGAGTGGAAGAGATACAAGAGCAGCCACACAAGGCACAGCGGGCACACAACAAGGCACAGCGGGCGCACAACAAGGCACAGCGGGCGCACAACAAGGCACAGCGGGCGCACCTCTTCCTTCTTCTGCAGGGCGTGTGTGCGGCTGGCAGGTGGACCGTAGAAGCTCGGCATGTGCGCTGCAAACTGCCCTCCCCCGCTCATCCTCACCCAGTCTATCGCCTTCGCCAGCCGCCCCATCCCCATCCCTCCCATCGCCCCCACCTCTCCCACCACTCCTCCCGCTGCTGCTGCCGCACCTCCTCTCGCCCGCCTCTCCCTCTCCCGCTCTGCCAGTCCCTCCCCCCCGCTGCTGCTGCCCACGTCAGCGCTGCGGGGGAAGGCCGTGCGGCCGCTGAAGCGCACGTGGATGGGCGCCAGCAGGCTGCCACCGCCGCCACCAGAGGCACTCACAGTGCCACCGCCGCCACCAGGTGCACCTGCGCCAGGTGCACCCACCCTGGGCGTGGAGCACGCACTCACCCCGGAGCTCAGCAGCGCACTGGGGGATTCTAGTGAGCCTTCCGTCGCCGATGGGGTTTCCGAGAGGTTCAGCAGCGGGATGGCGACCACTGGGGGAGGTGGCACCTGCCCGTGCCCTGCCTGCCAGGGAAGCCCCTGCGCCGCTGCTGGAAAAGATGCTGCTGCGGAAGCAAAGCGGTCTCTGGGCCCCCTGGGAGGCACCCCTGAGCTGTAGCCCGAGGCATAGCCGTCTGAAAGCTCCTCTGGATACACGCACGCCTGGGCTTGGCCCGCGCCTGCTTGCAGTGAGGGTCCCCCCAATAAGGTGCTGCCTGCGCCGCCCTCTGACACTCGCAAGGAGCGTGGCGGCAGGGAAGGCACCGCTGACAGGGACGGCTGGTCGTGGCGTTGAGGGTAGGGCTCCCCTGGAGCACCCGACTTGCTGCTGTTAGCACCGAAGGCGTACGTGGGGAGGCTGACAGCCCGCGTGGGCAGACCAGAGAGAGGATCGGAGGGGTCAGGGGTGGAGGGTGGCAGACTGCCCTCCCGGAGGCTACCCTCTCTCTGGATGACGTAGAGCATGCCTTTGGAGCCGAGTCCAGATGCGGTGTACTGCGTGTCGTACTCGTGGCGCAGCAGTGGCAGCGTGTTGGAGGCGCGGCTGTACATGCTCTCCCCCGCTGCACGGTGCCGCAGGCATGCAAACACCGTGGCGTGGATGGCTGCTACGCTCTTGTCCATGTTGGTGTTGTTCACCTGGGAGAGGGGGGGGTTGAGGGTTGGTGTGGGGGAGCAACAAGGGTTGAGGGTTGGTGTGGGGGAGCAACAAGGGTTGAGGGTTGGTGTGGGGGAGCAACAAGGGTTGACGCCCTGCTTGCTACTCTCAGCACGCACGCTAACACCGCGCCGTGGCGTGAATGGCCGCCGCGCTCTTGACCATGTTCGCGTTGCTCACCTGCAGTTCCGGCACGACTCGATTCGACACGTGGAGGTTCTTTTCGAATGAAAGCCTTGCGGCTGAAAGAGCGCATGGTTGGAAAAGGGAGTCCGGGACTCCCTCTTCCCCATCCATGCGCGCTTTCAGCATCACGGCTTTCACTCCGACCCACCCACCTTAGGGATCAGATGTTTGTCAGCTCGCCGAACAAGGTAGTCTTGAATCGCGCGGATGTTGCGCATGTAGCGCACGTACTTGTTGCGCCGCGGGTCCAGCGTCATGTACTTGGCGCGCACGGCAAAGCGCTCCATGTGCTTCGCCTCGTTGCCGATGTAGATCACAAAGGGGATGATGGAGGGGTGCCGCTTCAACAGCTCCATCTGCCATGGCATGGCATGGGGATGCAGGTGGCATGGGGGATGCAGGTGGCATGGGGGATGGAGGTGGCATGGGGGATGGAGGTGGCATGGGGGATGCAAAATACTCCAGATAAACGCAAGCCAGCCACCCAGCACAAGGAAGAAGTGAGGGAGTGTAGGTGCGCAGGCAATGAGGGGAGGGGCAGGCATGAGTGTGCAGCGTAGCACGAAGTTAGGTTGAGGTGCACGCCTCCACGATGGGCGGCTCGTTGAGTCGAGACCAGGGAGCTGTGAGTGAGAGCAGGTGTGCATACGTGCACGTGATGAGGGCGTGCCAGTAAGAGTGTGCAGCTGTGAGGGGGTGCAGACAAGCCTAAAGCGCACCACGAAGTTGAGGCTGAGGTGCACGCCCTCCACGATGGCCATGGCTGAGTGACTAAATCGAGCTGTGAGTGAGCGCAGAAGTGCAGGCAGTGAGTGCAGGCACGCAGGCCGGGAGCGGTCACAGCCGTGCATCGCACCACGAAGTTGAGGCTGAGGTGCACGCCCTCCACGATGGCGGACTCGTTGAGTGCAGGCGCATGCAGGTGAGTGAGGAGCTGCGACTCTGCAAGTGAGTGCAGGCGTGTGCTGTGCAGGCAGTGAGGTAGTGCAGGGCAGGCGTGCAAGCCTACTGCATACCACGAAGTTGAGGCTGAGGTGCACGCCCTCCACGATGGCGGACTCATGGCAGCGCTCCCACTTGCACAGCAGCTGCTCCACACTGCCTATCACCATCTCACTCTGCGCCTTGTACCCCTGAATCACCATCTCCCTCTCACTCACACCCTCCCTCTCACTCACTCCTTCATTCTCACTCATTGGCTCCTTCCCATTCACAGCATCCAACCCGCTCCCCACATCTCTTCTTCTACCCTCGTCACCTCCTTCCCCGCTCCTCTCCCTCTCCAGCCCCGTCACGCTTGTCCGCCCGTTCCAAACCGCCTCTTCCATCTCCCTCTCCTCCCTCCCGCCCCCACCTCTCCCTGTCATCACAGCTTCTCCCCCGTTGTTCCCTTCCCCGCCTACCCGCCCTCCCCCCACCCGGCCCCCCGCGTGTGAACCCAGTCCTACCGCACCTCTGCTCTCACCAGCGCCCAGACCCACAGCGCCCGGCATCTCTCTGCGGCCCACCTGCCGCCCAACCTCCCCAGCTGCCAGCCGCCTCTCCCGGCTCCCTTGCCAGTCTCGCTGTGCTGCTGCTGCAGCTTGTCCACCGGCGTGTGCGCCGCCGTGCTTCCCTGCCAGCTTGCCGGCCTTCTTCCTGGCCTTGGCGTCGGCGACAGCGGCGGGGTCGAGGTGTTCGCCCGCCTGGTACGTGGAGGCGTAGAGCAGCGGGTTGGCGTCGCTGCTGCTGAAGCCGCGCATCATGTGGCGCAGCGAGTCGGTGGACACCACTGTTGTGATGCCCAGCCGCGACGCCTGCCGGGGAGCGGGAGGAAAGCGGGAGGGAGAGGACGCAAGAGAGGACGACGGTTTGCAAGGAATGTGGCAGAGAGTATCCTGCTCTCTGCTGCTGAAGCCGCGCATCATGTGGCGCAGAGAGTCCGTGGAGTGATGCCCAGCCGTGACGCCTGCAGGGGATGGGGTAGGGGGGAGGAGGGACAGGAGGGAGCATCAGAAGGGGGGGAGGGGGTTTCCCCGCTTTTGCAGGCACCCATGGTACTATGAGGGAACTGGTGGACCCGAGAGGCATTGGCGCAGAGGGATGGATGGCGGCAGACAGGAGGGAGGAGAAAAGGGTAACAAAGGAGGCATAGACGGAGGGAAAGAGGAGGGAAAGATGGAGGAGGAAGGACGGGAGAAGGCAGGGCAGGGAAGGCAGGTGTGCAGCGTACCAGGAGGGAGGCGAGAGTGGACTTGCCACAGCCGCTGGCGCCACACAGGAACACCGTCACTGACATCTTCCTCTCACGCACCCTGCATGGCAGTAAGCAGCAGCAGCAGCACACAAAAGGGACTCAGAAGTACACCAATAACAGCACGCAATTCCACCACAACAACAGTGACAGATCAAAAGAACCCAGTAGTCTTTACAGTGTGGACAGCAGTGCAGTGCAGCAGCGCAGTGCGGTGCGGAGCGGTATGCAGGGGCTCAATTGCAGGCGAGGGTTAGGTCGCTGCGCTGGTCGGCGCTGAGGTAGCGATACTCCGCCAGCGCCTGACACACCACGTCCAGAAACAGCAGCAGTGCAGTGCGGTACGGTGCGGTTTAGTGTGGTGCACTCACTTGCAGGTGAGCGCGAGGTCGGAGTGCTGGTCGGCGCTCAGGTAGCAAGCGGTACTCCGCCAGTGCCTGGCGCACCACGTCCAGAAACAGCAGCAGTGCAGTGCAGTGCAGTTTAGTGCGGTGCACTCACTTGCAGGCGAGCGCGAGGTCGCTGCGCTGGTCGGCGCTCAGGTAGCGGTACTCCGCCAGCGCGCGGCACACCACGTCCAGAAACGTGCTGCGCTTCAACGACACGCTCACGCCCCTCACTGTGTCCCCCGCCCCCCCGCCCGCACTCGGCCCGCCCCCTGCTGCCGCCCTGTTTTCTGCCCGCTCGTTATTGTCACGGCCGTTATTGTCACGGCAACTGAGAGTATCATGGCTGGCGCTGGTGGCCAGAACGGCGCCGGAGTCTTCTCGGTTTGGCCTGGCCAATCGCTGGATGCCGTCGGATCCGTTTGCCATGCGTGATCGGTGCGCCACGTCCGTCCGATGGCCGGAAACCCGCCGGCTGGTGACTTGCTGCAGCAGAATCTGGAAGACCCGCTCGCTGATCTGCGCGTGGTGAGGTGAGGGGGAGGAGCGAGTGAGCGCAAGAGAGAAAGTGAGGACTGCGAAGGTGAAGACGAAACCAGAAAAAACCGGGAACGTCATGGGAGCGGGACGAAGGCACGGACGCGCAGGTCCCAGTAGGTATGATATGATCTCACGGTGCAACACGTCTCACCTTGACGGCGTGGCGGGACTCACCTTGACGGCGTGCCTTGACTTGCACCCCATGAGCTGCAGCGTGCTGGACAGCACCGACTTGGTGTAGCGCACCGCCGCACGCGCGCCCTTTCCGCCTGCTTCGCCTGCCTCGCCTGCGAGTTTACTACTACCACTCCCCGCGCGCTGCTGCTCCCCCTCGTCGTCGTCCTCCACGAGTATGTACAGCAGCTTCGCCAGCACGCCCATCGCTGCTGCCGCTCGCGTATGTGCTCCGTCTCAAGTAGTGAAACGACCGATTTTAACTCAGCTGTCCGACGTCAAAGAGGGAAGAGGCTGGGTAATTTTGCGCAGAAGCTTACGTAAGCCGCGCATCGCTCGTGCTGTAACAAACCTTCGCAATTTTTACCACCTCCGCAGAAGATCAATTCGGGACACGATGGCAGGAAGCTACAAACGAGGTGGTGACGAAATGGCTAAAAGGAAGAACTCAAGTAGCACGATTTCGACCACGAGGGCGAGAGAGGGTTCTACAAATCCGACGGAGGTGCAGCATCGAAGAGAACGAGTTGTGCGTGACGGCTCGGAGCCTCATGTATGTGGAGGCGGTGCATGCTGCTGACGCCTGGCTGTCGCCATGGCTACCGCGGATGCACCGCAAGCACATGGCAATTCCGAGGAGCAGTGACAGTCTGGGAAGGCGGCAATCTTTCGAGTGTAGGTCAACCAGTTCGGTGCTTGCTTTCCCACTAAGTGGCGCTTTTACCTGTAGAGTGGAAACTTCTAGCAGATGTACGGATTGGATACCGAGGCGTCACAAGCACTTAGGGATTCAGAAAAAGGACCTTAAAAAATGCAACCCAGAACCCACGGAGCTTTGGAACCAGCGGCAGTATGCGAAGCGGGTTTCACGAGCGTCGTTTGACTTCGTCAGCCATCCCGAAGCAGCGCCGCCTGAGGCAACACTGGCATTAGCCCACGGGAAAGTCATACATATCTCGTTATTGTGTAAAATGAATATAGCACGCAAGACTAGATGAGGAAATCCCTGTGTCATTCAATCTAACATACTGAAGGTGGATGATGTGTCCAATGACCCCACTTTTGTGGCATTACAGCACCGAAGAGACACATTCTATGCTTTGCACCATTATCGTTCTTGCTTCTGTAGGTAAGAACACTTGGCAGATATGACAGGTAGCTGTAGGCTGGGCTTCCCATATTTAGGGTTGCAGCTTCTCTTGCCTTATCCCATGTGCGCCATGCTCTCAGCCTTGCTGTTACACGCCACGGTGGTACACTCCAGGTTGGGTGGCTCCAGCACAAACGTCACACCGTGCGCAGCCAGATGCTCCGTTAACCCCGCATCCGGCACACTTAGCGGCGATGCAGCTTTCATCGGCGGCACCGACTGGAAATACACTTCCTCCGGCTTAAGCGTTTTGTTTAGCGGCAGGTGGTGGTTGAAGGTGGGGAAGAGGGTGAGGGGTAGCGCGTCCAGGAGCTCCTGGGCGGTGTAGCGGCCGGGGAGGATGTGGTAACGCAGTAACCGGCGCTGGTGCGTGGGGGAGAGGGTCGTCCAGTGGGAGAGGTAGCGCCAGTGACCCACGTTGGTGGGAACGAGCAGCGTGG